>JAMPIV010010641.1:0-80914 GCA_024509875.1 Oreohelix idahoensis
AAGATGAGGCATTGCCATTAAACGAGATTGAATTGAACAAAGGGTTTACAGCGCTGACAGTTATGAAACATATCATGCGCTCTCTCATATAAGAGTAAGTATGAAGACGCCACCACAAGTGAATCTGACATTCACGAAACATCTCATGCGCTCTCTCACATTAGAGTAAGTATGGTGGAAGCCATTTTGGTGTTGGACATTGTTTGATTATATCAGGTATAGCTATTGAAATCTTATATGCTGCATGTAAAGGAGTTAAACCTAACTAGGTTGAGATTGGGTGAGAACATGACTCCAAGGATTTAGAACTGTTGTAGAAAATATGATAAAAATGGTGAAAAATGAGAAGGAACTTTAGTAAGCTAGGTATACAACGAAATATGCCAGAGGCTACAGGAGAAACAATATATAACTATGCTTTGAGATATTTGATTGAATTAAGTGGACGACTTGAGGACATAGTAATTGAGAACTGTATCTGATGAATTATGTTGGTTGATCTTGGATCATCTTATGTAAATAAAAGTTGTTTTCGAAATTGAATCACATCACTCAGGTTGCTTTGATGTGTGAAGAGATTAAGGAATGGAGAGTTATTAGAAGTAAGTAATAGGAGAGATAGAAATAATAGAACACCCTATACACATCAGTCGCTATACACCACCAAGGAGGGAAGAACGTGGTCTGGGTTGAAGAAAAAGACGAACCTTATCTCATCCAGGAATCACCATCTCTGGCGGAACAAGGGGGCCAGTAGGAGAAATAGTCTCACTTGGAGGTAGGAGAAAAAGTGAATGATAGATGACTAGGCCTGCCTCAGCCACCTAGTTATAGCTATCAACTAGTAGGGACACCTGCACGGTCACATAAAACTAATTTGGCGCCGTGACCACTCCTCCTACAGTGACATGGCCACATCACAAGGAGAGATGGAGTATCAACACCAACAAAACTACAACAACTCACGACGGAATGGTTATAACAAACACTGGGACACTGTGAACAAGAGAGCACAGAGAATAACATTAAGAAATGTTATCAATGAAATTAAAACCAGACCGTTATGGGAGTTTAAAAACATAACATCAAACAACGGTCAAGTTGGCCTCCTCACAACGGAAGATGGACGGAGAGCACACATCGGGCAAATCAAATCAGGGAAGAAACATCACAGAATACCAACAAGAACAAATACAAAGATATTAACAGAAATGACAACAAGTCCACAAGCAGTCCAGAAAAGACAAGTTACTAGAATGGAACATCAAATGAAGAGTGTCGCAGTGCAAACGGATTGCAAGTTTAAGAAGAGTCTAATCCCAGTCAGCATAAAGTCAAAACAAGTTACAAATGTCGCAGTACAAACAGATGACTTACCTGATTCGAACAACACTGAAATGGTCGATAAAATAGAGAAGCTGACATCTAAAGAAAGAAGTAGTGAGATAACAGAAGTAGAAGACATTTATTATGATGCACCGTGCGAATTTATTGATAGAAAATTTGAGCAGCTGAGAATGGTCAATAATACAGACAAGATGACATCGGAAGAAAGTTATGTGACAGGGGCGCTAGGGGTTACCTCACACCCAAGACCCGTGCACTAAGAAAATTTATAAAGGATCGTTTGACAGGAATTGCAATTATTGGTTGCTTGCAACCCTCTCAGCAGCAGACTTAACAATTCAAGCAACCAGAAGCCTTATGCAGATCAACATTTAATTCTACCGAACAGAACAGAACACCAAACAAACAATCCAACAAACAATCCAACGAACAATCAAACGAACACCCAGTCAGTGTTCATAGACTGTCTGAAAAATAATAAATAAAACAACGTCTAAGTGAACATCAATAGCATGGATAATAACACTTACCATACAGAAAACATGCGCCCACCTGATATCATCAACTATCTCACACACTCATGCGTGTCGTCCAATGCGACTAGTATGGTGTTGTGCATGAGGCTGGCAATCGCACCGGGTAACATAGGTTGCTACCGAAACCACTACTGCAAGAGCATCTGAATGCTTCATGCTGAGACAAACCACACCAGTGGCCCCATGCTCCCTCAGGAGCGGAGGAGAGAAATATACAACTCTAAGTACGCCCACGTGCTCTCACAAACCATGTTCACATAACAATAATAATCAACTGGACATAAAATAATATTCTTCAATACATGTACAACAAATAATCTCAATAATGAGAATTAACTACTACCTCTCAACCGACCCACATCAATACTCGTTCCCGCACTCTGAACATGTCGTAAGTGACGACTGGTGCGCCTGGCCACAAACGTGTCATATGTGACCCCTGACGAGATTGGGAACTCATCACATGAAACACATTATTACAGGAACAACCACTGTAACAGCATAAAAATGCTTCTGTTGACTTGTGGTGGACACCAGCCGCATTGGTGTTTCCATGCTCCACCGGGAGCAAACAGAGAAACACCTGTCTCAACTTGCCTTACGCACCAGAAATCTAAATGACTATTCTCCCTTCTAAGTAACCACTAAAGATAAACAGTAGAATAATCAATAATCGTGAAATACACTTAATTACTTTTACATTAAAGGATAAAATAAAATTACTCTTACATTAAAGAATAATATTCTTGGCTTTAACCAAAAACTGGAACTAAATACACCGCGTGTCGCTCGGCATAACATATTATAGGTTTAACACGCGGAGCGTGTTTGCTCAGACTCGCTATCACCGCCTTTTATCACCACGAGGTTGCTATCTTGCGATTGTTAATCTTATCTAAATTTCGCAGTGAAATAGCCTCACACTATGTCTGCCTTTCTGAAGAATGAAATAATCGCTCTTAAACTTTCACATCTATCTATCTATCTATTTATTCCATTAAACATTAAAATAGCCACATCGATATAATTTCAGAATCCTAGAAAACTAATGCTAATTTAAATTAACTCACGTGCTCAAGGCATTTACAGCTTGGCTCTTGTGTGTCTTCTTAGTCTGTTCTCACTGGGCGGCTCTCTCAACAATCCCAGTTTCGCCGCTTGCTACCCCTTTTTATAAGCCCTGGCCTAACCACTCAATTTACTGCGCGCTTACGCGCATTAATCTACACCACACAGATAACACACTCGATTATGCTCCAGAATGCATGAAAACACAGATATACACAACTAGAGCAAAAACACAACTAATATGTAGGCTTATTATGGCCTTGTAATAAATCTGATTGAAGATAACGTGATCAAAAGGCACTAAACCACATAGACAACATGACTGCCCAGATGGGGCCAGCGCCGAGAACGACAGATCTCAAGATGGCGCTGTCACAGTTATATGAAGAATGACAGTACAATTATAACGCCAGATACATTCTTGTCGATGCTATGGTGTCAAGCACAGATGAAGAAAGATAAACGGTGCAGAAAAGTCCAGCAAACCATTGCAAATATTCCAGAGCAAGAAACTGTTGATGAGATGCTGAACAGTCTAGTGTCAAGAGGAATAGGTATTCTAGAAGACATAAAGACATTACTTCTTCAGATGGGAAAGTCAAGTCTAAGTAACATTCAAGATCAAGTACAAGATAAGAAACAAGAAGCTGTTACATACAAAGATCCAGAAAGAACTGACCTGAATGAGCAAAGTCACATACCAGTTCCAGAGTTGAGCGAAGTTCCTTTAGATAATGAATATTCAAGAGATGATAGCCTTAATCTACAAAAGAATCAGGAGCAGTTGAAGCAGATTACAGCATCAGCACAGATGAACTCATCAACACAGACAGAGAATACAGCGACAGTTTCGGCAACACAGACGGAGAATACAGCTACAATTGCGGCAACACAGACAGAGAATACAGCATCAGCACAGATGAACTCAGCAACACAAACGGAGAATACAGCTACAATTTCGGCAACACAGATAGAGAATACAGCATCAGCACAGATAGATTTAGCAACACAAACAGAGAACGGAGTTGCAGTGTCAGCAACGCAAACAGACAATAGAGTTGCAAGTTCAGCAACACAAACAGATGTTGATCTTAACGCTGACGCATCTAGCAGGCATGTGGGAACAGCAGTGGGAAGGAGTTCAGTCAAAATAGGTCCACAAGACACCCGTGTGTTACCGGGGCCCGAAAGGGGAGCAAAGAATAGTAACACTGCACCCTACCACGCATGTCGTAAAAAGCGACTAAGGAGGGTATGGGCATGGGGCTGTTTACCCCATCCCGTAAAAACTTCGCACAGTGGGCTGATCACCTGCTTGCCAACCAATCTGATTACGGAAACAATGATAGATTGTTTGGTCTGTTTTTGTTCCACAAAGACGCCACTAGGCGTGGTGGAAACAGCGATAGATTGATCAATTTGTTGTTGCCCTAAGACGCCACTAGGCGTACTGGCCACATACTGCAAATAAGAAAAGTTATCCTGGATGTACAAGTCAGATAAAGAAAATTACTAAGAAGTCCCAACCAAGCGTAAATGAGTTAAAAGAAACAATAAGACGCAACATAAGAGGAAGCGACCCCAACATCTTGTCAATAAAGTCGGTGCACAGAATGTTAGAATTCGAGTTTGATATAGACTTATCACAAAGAATAAATGAAGTAAGACAGCTTGTGAGAGATGTAATCCAAGAGGAGGGTGAAGACACAGTTAAGAAGAAACAAAGACGACTTGTAGAAGAACTTCAGCACAAGAATGACATGACTAAGAAAATGGTCAAAGTGGTTGAACCAAACATGGACGAGTTGAAGAAGGAAATAGAAATTATCATAGCACAGCCTGGGCTTGACGGGTCACGAGGACAAGTATGGACATTGCTACAAGAAAAGTATCAGACACAATTTCTTGAGATAAGAAATGAATTAGATATGGTTATAACGAAAATGTTAGATGACACAAACGAGAAGAGATGTAGAGAGCGGGACAAACGTGATGGAATTCAGAGGAGAAATAGAGGAAGAGGCAGATATAGATATTGCTAAGATCATAGCGTTAGAGGCGCTTAAGGCGAGGGAGGCCATAATGATGAAGTTTTTAGACATGGCGAATAAGTAAAGAGACAATGGTGTTGAAATTGATGGAGCTTATAGGTAAATAAGCATATAGAGGAAATATAGGAGGCTATGTGAGTGATGGCATAGCATATTATGAGAGGTAAACAAAATGGCGGCGGCAGCTTGGTCTTGAGAAGATTAAGTATAGGTGGTCTGGAGACAAGGAGTTGACAAAACAACAAGTAGCATTGGAGATGCTAAAGTTGATGAATAAGTTAACATAGGAGGAAGCTATGAGAGTAGAGACATAGCATATTAAGAGATACAGATCGAGGGGATTTCCGATCTAAGAGCCGAGATAGGCTGAGACATAGGAGTGATGATAGGAAAGATACGGATCGACGCGGTTACCGATCCAAGAGCCGAGAAGCTTATAGAAACAGTAGTAGAAACAGAGAAACTACTAAGGATCGAGGGAGATACCGATCTAGTAGTAGAGAGGAGGAGAGAAATAGGAGTATAATTACCGGTCGAGGTATCGACATAGAACCTGAGAGGAACTCAGGGAAAATGAAAGGTGCAACGGTAAAAGAGAAACCGAAATACACAGTTGAAGAAGTAAGGAGCAAAAGAGGTTCAGAAAATTCTGGAGTTACACGAGATAGAGAGGCAGAGAAGAGAGGGGGAGAGGAATAAGAGTTATATAATTAGAGGTCGCGGTAGCGACGTAAAACCTGAGAGGAACTCTCGAGAAGGGAGAAATGGTAGAGAAGGGAAAAATTATATTTGAAAAGTCGTGGTGACGACGGAAGAAATTTTGGAGATAAAGTAGTGAGGAAATAGGGGGAAAGCTTAGAGCCAAGGAGGATGGCTATGTGAGTAATGGCATAGCATATTATGAGAGGTAAACAAAATGGCGGCGGCAACTTAGTCTTGAGAAGCCTAAGTATAATTGGTCTGTACCGCACACAAGAGACAACTGAGTATACCTGACCAATAGGGTGCAGCAGTAGAGGAGATGAGTAAATGAGATGTAAGACGTACATTTGAGGCCGCGGTAGTACGGCAAAGAAAATTTTTGGTGAAAAGTCGTGGTGACGACGGCAGAAATACTAGAGACTTAGATTTTTGATGAAGCACCACAGGAAGACAGCAATTATGGGATGAAATAAAGTGACAACTACAACTATCGGTCACAAGTTAATCCTACCTTATATGATCAAGACGGGACATGGAAGATAATAGACTTTTACAATCAACAAGAAGAAACAGTACAACGGAGTCGAAGCCTTACAGACGAAACAAAGAAGCAAGAAGCAAATGAGTCTACCTGCACTACAGGGACAACACATCAATGTTCGCAATGTTAGTCACATGGTCACAACCATCATTCCCTATTCCTTTGTTAATCCCAACATACTCCATGCAACACCTGTTGCAACCCCAGTGATCATGTGAAGCGAACATGTGATGACAGAAGACGATCACTCACACCTTCAGAAGTATCAGCTGAATTGGAACTTTACAGAAGGAAACAGAAGCCAACCATAACTACCAGCCACAAGTTGACATCAGCCTAGACGATCAAGTCGGAACATTGAAGATGGGAGACCTTTGCAGTCAACGGGAAATGACATACTACAGCGGAGTCGAAACCTTACAGAAGAAACAAAGAAGCAAGAATCACATAAGAAGTCTGGCCACACTACACAGAGACAACGCATCAGTGTTTGCAATGTTATCACATGGTCACAACCATCATTCCCTATCCCTACGTCAGCCATAACATATTCCCTGTGACACCTGTCGCATCCCCAGTGATCATGTGAAGCGAACAGGTGATGACAAGTGACATACAAGCAACAAGATGGAACTATGCAGCAGAACCGGAGCCGTACAGAAGGAAGAATGAGTCAACAACCACAACCACTAGCCAAGCTAACCCCAGCTTATATACTACAGTTGGGATGATGAAGATGAGATATCCTTACAACCACAGAGAAACAACAAAACTTATTATCATCATCGAAGACCTACAGCACAGCTTATAAACTTTAGCAACAATATTGCTGACGAGATGGTACTACTTATACAATCAGAACTTATCAACATAAAGCAAAGAAAATAACATTGAAAGAATGGACGACTTTACCAACACCAGACTCAGAATTTAAACATCAAGTAAACAAGCTATTGTCATACTGACAACAACAACAGAAATTCGTTCGTCCTCATCCTCCTGCAGAGCGACTATAAATAACATCACAACTGATACCAACTTCATCAGTACGACAGTCGTCTCTACAGTAGAGAAAGTTACACTGATGGAGCTTGCAAAAGAGATCTCCAAACTCATACAAACAGTGTAATCGCCGTAAAGTACTTCCCCAGCATATAGTACTAATTCACAGCACTTCCCCAGCTATAGTGCTTAATCAAGGTACCCCAATCAACGGTATCCAACGGTTAGTTAGTTCATTAGGTCTCAGTGGTAAACTCAAGTAGTTGTTGACATCTCAGTACACTTACACATTTATATTATACACTAACTTTGTGAAAAAAGTTAGAAGAAACTTAATGGTGAGCAACAGCATAGATAGTAATCAACTACAGTAATCACATAAACAGGAAACATTATATGTAGTGATAAGACTTTGATCACATGCACATGAGTGATAGCTACTGTACTCTCGCGATATTCAGAGTGATAGTGAAATAGTTTATACAAGAGACCAACGTAACTGAGAAGTTAGATTAAACAATGAATTATTTCATAAAACAATTGAACAACATTTCAAGAAAGATACAGATTTCTAAAAGAGACAATAGTACGCTTCTTCACAAGATGAGACTTATCAAGACTTAGGTTAAATGTTTTCATGTTAATTTGCAATGTCCATGTTTTTCAGAGGTATACTTTCTCCACCACCAGGCATAGAGGGCAACAAGAAAAAAAAAGAAATGTCACAGTCCAAGCCAGGGTGTTGCAGCAGTGGAAGAAGAAGAAAAAAAAAAAAAAATAACCTACTCCCTCAGAGCTGCGCATATTAGATGGTAGATAAAGGACCTTATTCCATATGACAGTGTTTATACAGGTGACTTCGAGATGAGATGTTTCTACAATTGATATTAATTACTAGTCGGGTAAGATACAACACAGATGACCCTTACATGGTCATGTCCGCATTGAGTTGAGGCATTTTGGTCTTGAATTTTGGTTAACTCCGACATACAGGGGTACATGTATATAGTAACAGACTGAGCTTACGGTTTCGACAGATGCATCAAAGGCTAGCATCAGCCGAGCACATCCTGCTCTGACAATAGTGACTTAGGTCTTTTACTATCGCCCCAAGACAGATGGTAAGATTTCGCGTGATTAGTTGCATACATGACTGGTAATTCGACTGGTGCATCAAAGGCTAGCATCAGCCGAGCACATCACATCCTGACGTAGTGACACATATTTCTTGCTGTCACTTTGAAGATGTTTAGTTAATGCATGCTTGGTGACGCTATATATTATATTTCTACTACTCTGCCTATCTGACCGTTGCAATGAATACTGACATTGACGGCAGATACTATAGACATATTACGGACTGACAAACCTCTGTTTCCAGAGGCAGTACCATGTCGCCCATATATATATGTATATAAATAGAATGTATAATGATAATGTTTGAGAAGTATTAAGTACAATGTTTACATGTTTACTTGTTTTTTCCAAAACGATGTTAATGAGATGCTACTATAGACATATATAATCTTAAGAGTGTGACAAACTACAATAACTACATAGTCTTGGGAAACTTAATAGACTTCTTCCCAAGGTACAAGATATGGCATACTACATGATCAACACTGACACTGAAAAAAAAATGTATAGTACCTTAAGTGCATGTTAATTGCTAGAATGTACCTATCTCAGGCATAGAGGTGTTCAGGACCAGAAAAAAGAAGAGAAAGGAGATGAGAAATGATCCAGACTCAGTCATATGGAGTCTTACTCATTGACATACGCAAATATTACACTGAGGATGAACGTCCCTATATTTTTTATTACACTGGTTATACAGAGACAAGGGATAAAACTTGGTTGCATTATTGGGTACTACTTGTTTGAGAGATGATGGTAATGAATTAAGTAAATACAATGTTCATTTATGCCTTTTATATATTCATGTAATGATATTTTATGTTGAAGTAGTAATTAAGGAGATGCTCTAGTTGTAGCATTGGTATAGGTTTATAACATAGTCTCACTATTACGATTTAATTTGCTTGTAATTTCGAGTCGTCTATGGTAATAGTACCAACGGGCTGATCACCCGTTTGCCAGTCACTTCGATTACGGAAACAACAGCAAATGGATTGATTTGCCGTTGCCCTAAAGACGCCAATAGGCGTGATGGGAAACAATGGCAAAGAAAACCTATCTGCTGTTGCCCTAAGACGCCACTAGGCGTAATGGCCACTGACTGCTTTGACGGTCGGTGGCTAAGGACGGAAGAAGAAGAAGATGGTAATAGTATTAGAGGTGTTAGTGGGATACATTAATAATAAAAAAATTTTTGATAGAACGCAAATGTCTCCCTGCGGGATACATTTGAAAGGCCCCGGGACGTATGTCACCGTTTGGTTGTACAGCGTAAAATACGCTGTACGTTTAAGTCAGTCGAACAGTTATTTGGTGTTAACAAGATGAAAGAGTATATAAAAAAGGGTTAGAAAATCAGAATAATTTAAGTGATAAGTTATTTGTTCTTAACATGGGAGATAAAAGAATGAAAATGTAGTGTTTTTTGTAAGGGAGGGAACCTTTTTAGACCTTAAAGTAATCTAAGTATATATCATTAGAGTTTACAAAATTTGCATATCAAATTAATTTTAGTAAAGATATAGAAGGATTAAAGAAACTAAGTTAAAAAGTACTAAGGGGAATAACTATGAATATTAACGCCCTTTACAAGTTTAGTGAGTTAGGATAGGGAAACGCACGTGAAAAAGTGAGCGAAATATAAACAGTTATGTAGCACAGTTCACGGAGTTTGACAGCATAGAATTAAGCGTGGCGATAGGTGAGTGAACTGAACAATGGACCAATCGTATTAACTAAAACAACTTTGGACCATCAGAATAGGAATAGAAGGATCAGTCCAGATATTGACGCGCTACTGAGCGGTCATGTTTACAGAGTCCCACCAGAGAAGTTGACAGAGCAAGTCAAGTTTGGCTGGGCTCTCAAGAAATGTGAAACCTGCGGTTTGCAGAAGGTCTACAGAATTAGCTAGATATAGAAAGGTAGAAATAGGAAATTCAGGAGAACCCTTAGAATTGATTAATAATTTGTGCTGCTAAACCTAGGATTAGCTCATAGGGGTGATAGTAAGACAGTGATAGGTAACGGACTTCTGTATATTCCGGTAAGAGGTCTTTAATTCTAATTATGCTTGACTTAAGTGAAGAGAGACATGTTTGTTTTTTTAAACCAGCTCAACATATTGTCGCAGGCTAATGAAGCTCACATTTAAGGGAGCGAGCTACAGAAGAGAATATTGAAGCTAAGGCATAATTTAAAGCTTAAAAAAAGTGGATAACTTTTATTATCAGATAGCCAGGATGGGCTGTCATACCAAGAAGATGAGGCATTGCCATTAAACGAGATTGTATTGAACAAAGGGTTTACAGCGCTGACAGTTATGAAACATATCATGCGCTCTCTCATATAAGAGTAAGTATGAAGACGCCACCACAAGTGAATCTGACATTCACGAAACATCTCATGCGCTCTCTCACATTAGAGTAAGTATGGTGGAAGCCATTTTGGTGTTGGACATTGTTTGATTATTTCAGGTATAGCTATTGAAATCTTATATGCTGCATTTAAAGGAGTTAAACCTAACTAGGTTGAGATTGGGTGAGAACATGACTCCAAGGATTTAGAAGAACTGTTGTAGAAAATATGATAAAAATGGTGAAAAATGAGAAGGAACTTTAGTAAGCTAGGTATACAACGAAATATGCCAGAGGCTACAGGAGAAACAATATATAACTATGCTTTGAGATATTTGATTGAATTAAGTGGACGACTTGAGGACATAGTAATTGAGAACTGTATCTGATGAATTATGTTGGTTGATCTTGGATCATCTTATGTAAATAAAAGTTGTTTTCGAAATTGAATCACATCACTCAGGTTGCTTTGATGTGTGAAGAGATTAAGGAATGGAGAGTTATTAGAAGTGAGTAATAGGAGAGATAGAAATAATAGAACACCCTATACACATCAGTCGCTATACACCACCAAGGAGGGAAGAACGTGGTCTGGGTTGAAGAAAAAGACGAACCTTATCTCATCCAGGAATCACCATCTCTGGCGGAACAAGGGGGCCAGTAGGAGAAATAGTCTCACTTGGAGGTAGGAGAAAAAGTGAATGATAGATGACTAGGCCTGCCTCAGCCACCTAGTTATAGCTATCAACTAGTAGGGACACCTGCACGGTCACAAAGGCTCAGTTATACAGAATAATGGTACAGTTTCTATCAAAATTAACTACCACTTTAATCAATAATTGATTCTGGCCTTAAATATTACAAAGTTCAACACAATCTAGAGAAGTGCAGGAAAATCCACCGTTTACTGTTCCTGAGAATAACAAGTAGGACTTCTCGCTTCAGTTGCACTGTACTTGTCGCAAACACAGTCAAATATACGTTCCAACACTGATGTGTGATGCTGTTTCTTCCAAATAAACACAGTCTGTTCAATGCTGCCTGTACTATGACAAATGTCAACAAGCACTGACCTAGTTACTGCATACGCCCGATAGGACAGGTCACGCTGACATCGACTGTAAAGTTGTACTGCAAACTTGTACACTGGTGTTCATGTGTGTCGTATGTGGCCACAGGAAACCGTCTGGTATCAGTAGTTGACTTCTGTACAATGTCCACTGTGCAGGTTAGACCCAGGAATCTGGCCTACCACCACATTGATATGAGTATAATTGATGTTCTTATCGTAGGTGCAGGTTAATGGTCATCACATTGTTGAAATGCTATTTGTTAGTGTAAGGTGTTATGATTGTCAATTCGCTAACCGACACAGGGTTGTACATACAGGTCACCTGGTACATAAAGTAGTGAGGCCCTGGACTGGTGATGTTGACAATGAGTGAAAGTATAAATGTCAATTGCGCGAATGTGTGGAATGTTCTGAAGTTGACATGTTGGTTAGAATACACTCATACACTCGTATGCAAGTCAATGATGTCCTGAACTGCTTTTGACGTTTTCATATATTTATTGTGACACATACTCTGACATTACGGTTGACAGTCACTGGAACAAGTTGACACACACAGTGTTGTATACGTGAAGAAATACATAGCATCTGGATATAATGGAATGATCGTAGGCAAGCACATAGTATTCTGATCTGTCTATAGTCTCATTCCTTAGCTGACTAATCGCGTCAGCCAATAAATATTACTTAATAATGGCTCCTTATCAGACCCTCTTCTGCCTAAGTCTTACAAGCCTTAAATCTAGCAAATGTTCATGATAACGATCTTAAACCACCAGTAGTGGGGTTTTATTTTCCTTATAGATAACAGATCTCTATCATCATCAGATAATAAGGTTGTCCCTGTTCTCGATAGATGATTTTATTAAACTGGCAATGAGATCCAAGATGGCTTTACTTTTCAGTGAGCCTCGCTCACCCAAAGTGAAAATATGAAGCAAAATTAAAGATGCTGTTCATACATAAATGTCCTTATTGGGCTCTGAATATTCTGCAATTAATAATGCTGGTCACATCAAATAACATAGGACTGCTAGGTAGCATATCATCTTCCTCTGTAGTCAATAATAATCTAGGCACGACGAAACGTCTGCCCATCTAGGCATTGCAGAAGGGTACATAAACTGGCATCGTTACCTTGTTATGGAAATACACTGGCGAATAGCTCACACCATCTTTTGGCGTTAAGAACAAACACTGGGGAGGATTACCGACATAACAGTCATATAGAGAAACTATCTCCTTTCCCCAAATAAACCACGGAAAGATCCCATCTTCGGACTTCCCTAATACAGACCAGCCATCACAGAAAAAACATAACGGAAGACCCTTTTCAAAACACACCCGGTCTGGGCATGCGTTAACGATAACCTCCGAACTCTATATTCAAGTGGGACAACTATATATTACATTCATACGAAGCAAATACAGAGTATTCGACCTTTGTCTAGAGTTCTAATCTCAGACTCAAAATATTATTACCAAATATTTCCAAACATAACAAATATACAAACAAATAAATATCTTCCTGTATATATACATCTCTATCTTCATTGTCCCCAGTAATCTGTTGGTAACACTCTGTGTGTGCGCCTCTGACGGATTTAACTCGCAAAGGAAAACCGGATAAAATTGAATGGTCAGCGTAATGTGAATTGGCATATAATGAGTTAAAGGAAAAACTCATCAGCAAGCCTATATTGAAATTACCTGACTTGAGTCAGGAATTTGTGGTAAGAACGAACGCTAGTAATGTGGGCTTGGGGGCCACTTTGTTACAAAGGTCCTCCTCACCAGCTGGGGAATTGAACCCAGTGTCTTATGCCAGTGGCAAATTAAACCGAGCGGAACAAAATTACTCAACAATTGAAAAAGAATGTTTGGCCTTAGTCTGGGCGATCAAGAAGTTCCAGATCTATTTATATGGTAGAACATTCGTGGTACAATCAGATTATCAGCCATTAGTATTTTTGGCCCAGGCAAAACATGGAAATGCCCGTTTATTAAGGTGGTCTTTGCTCATTCAACCTTACTCGTTTAATATTGAATACATTCCTGGATCGCAGAATGTTGGGGCAGATTTTTTGAGTAGGCACCCACCTGCAGAAAACAAGGATAGTCATAAAGCATAGTTGAGTTAATTTGATCGAGATTGTTAACACGGATTATAAAGATGCTTTGCGATGCATCCTTTTAAGAGGGGGGGGGGGTGTAGTAAAATGCACCGTTTGTAACCCTCCCGCTCACATTATAATGATCATACTGCATTAAAATGTTTTTTTCGCTACGCCAAGAATGTAATATTTATTACCCTGCCTGACATCCGTACCCTACCCCTTTTCTTAGTGTTTATGAATGAATCGCGAGAAAATTGGGCACTCCTTGGTTTTTTTTCTAACTAACGTATTCTAAAAATCTATTATTAGTTACAACATGCGACAGTGTCGTTAGACGTCGTTTTTCCAGAATGTCGCATTTTCAAAAACGCCAACGAGAGGCATGCGATTTGAAACTATTAACGAAACGCGAGGGTACCTATCCCCGATTACCAAAATACTTTTTCGTTGCTCCCTACTAATTTTTTTAATATAACATGAAACGTTTTGAAAGACGGCCAACACGTGTTTCTTTCCAAAAAAAAGACGGGAGACAGAGTGAAGAGAGGGGGTTAGGATGGGAAAAGTCTACAACCACTTGGGTATTTGCAAACTGAAACTAACGAACACATGAGTGCAGGGGAGAGCTAATGGGACTAAAGAAAGACAGACAACGTAAATAATGTAATGCATTCTATAGAAGGAGGAATAAAAAGGAAAAGACAGAATGGAATTAAAACATAATGTTGTTTATTCAATACTATACTATTTCCCATAAAAACATATCTAGACTTATAAATAAAAAGAAAAGTACAAAGCTGAAAACTTAGATAAAGACGTAGATGAAAATCTACTGGATAGATAAAGGACATTAGCCTGATTAAAAATCACTTTTCATCTTTTAGATAGCTTCAAAAGTGACTGAGTTATCGCATAAAATAAAATTGACAAGAAGACGATCACACTGATGTTCCAGCTCGATTTAAAAGTAACATTTCTCTAGTCGTTGCTTGGAAACGAGTCACATTGACTTGCCTCTTTTTTGATAGACAACACTAGGAGGGAGGGAGAGGTAGATTTTAATTTTTGTCTTCCTAAAGCGACTGACAAACTTATTTGAAAAGCGTAAATAAATGTTGGGATTTTCAAAAATAAATGTGAAATCGCGGTAGTGTAAACTGATTGGTTAATGTTAGAATAGACATAGAGGGAAATAAAACCACCGCATCTGCTATACAGGGTGCCACTTGAGAGATATTTTTCATACACGGAAGGTTCAGAGCAAGTAATAAGCAAATTGCCTTTACGTCTGCAGCAGCTGTCTAAAAGTGACCATTGACAGTCTGTTAAACCTTAACAAGGTGTGTGATTATTTCATTGATTGCGGGTTACATCGCCCAGTTTCAAGATGGTCAGAAGTTGGAGCTGCAGAAGTTGAGGCAACGTACCGGTTGCTTCTTTATCAAATAATAAAAGTATTCGCAGTTTCCAGAATACACTGCAGTGGAGACATGTGCAGTGTTCTCGAACCAGTCATCCAGGGTCTACTAGGATTCTAAGATAAGCCTATATCTTGCGGGTTTATGCAGACTAAAATGTATTCAATCTCCACCCTATTCAGTAACAGTTTGTGATGTGATGTGAAAACCAGTTTTTTCAAATAGTGACTCTTCAGATAACAGTAGTTTCCACCAGGGAATAAACGTTTTTATAAACATTGACATATTAAAATATATTGGACAGATGTCATTCTTGTTTATTTAATTGGATAAAACCATAATTTCATTATAAAGTTAAGTTTCCTGTCATAAAAAGTTTGAGGGACAGGAAATTAAATTGTAAATACATACATATCATAACTTTAAACCCAGTCTTGTATATTTAATTTTAATAATTTACATTGTATTTGTGTAACGCAATTTTCACTACAATTCCATTACCCTAGACACCAAGCCATATAAATTAACATCACAAACATTAGTTACCCAAAATAAATCGCAGAGTGAGATCGTAGGGTGGTAGCAGTCAAGTACCCTGAGAACATCACCTTCAACTATTAGACTCAGAGACTTGCATAGCTGACCTCACTCTGTAGACACATACTGACTACTTTTCTTTTAACATCAAAACCCACCACAATTAAGATGGCACATACAGAGACAACGAGTTGAACATATATTCAAAAGGGAAGAATGGAGTATGTCAGATGAGAACTGGATTAACTACCAGCAAGTCATCGTCAGCCTTGGCAGAGAGTGTATAACTTGGGGCAAGTGGTTACCTAGTATTTCATCATGAATACAAGTTTTCTGTAGAAATAGTGTCCTATTGGCAACATGGTTATAACGCTGGCTTCTCGCGGCAAAGTTGCTGTATTAGAAAGACATTGGATCATTATCCAGTCTACTTTGCTGTAAATGGGTGTCTGACGCTGCTCTTGAGCCAGAGTAGGAAAAAGGCAGTGAGGAAGGAACTGGTCACCTGACCTCTCGATGCTGGATCTAGTATAGTAAGTCTCGAACACTTGACTGCTCTACGACAGTATCTTCTATGGGACTACCTTCTGTAGACAAAATGACGTCAGTTTTATATGTGTGTACTAATGTTGTCATTATACCAGTTGTGTTCTTAGACCTCTCACATTTAGAGTTATAACGTTTAAACTATTGTCAGTTTTATATGTGTGTACTGATGTTGTCATTGTACCAGTTGTGTTCTTAGACCTCTCACAATTAGAGTTATAACGTTTAAACTATTGTCAGTTTTATATGTGTGTACTAATGTTGTTATTGTACCAGTTGTGTTCTTAGACCTCTCACATTTAGAGTTATAACGTTTAAACTATTGTCAGTTTTATATGTGTGTACTAATGTTGTCATTATACCAGTTGTGTTCTTAGACCTCTCACATTTAGAGTTATAACGTTTAAATTGTTGTCCGTTATAGAGAGTCGTGTCAAGAGTTGTTTTTTGGAAATACATGTTTTCTGTGTGTCTTTAGTTTTAGAGAGTGCACTACAGAGATTAACTCAAATCAAACAATTTTTATTTGTTGGCGCTAGACGAGGAAAACTAATGGACAAGTAAACTCATGATGATCACTAGAACTAGGATTTTGATGATCATTTTTTTGGCTTAACCAACACGTTGTTGAGTTGAATACAAATGTGTTTGATACAAAACTGAGCTGATTTAAGAGCCTTTGTTTCGGCAAAATTGATCATTTTTAGCCACTGTTGTCATATTAGGGCATTTGTGAAATTCTTTGCTCATTTTACACTTTTTTTTTAAGTCACGGTTTTGCATATTTTTGGCATTTTCAATTTTTAAAAAGACATTTTTAGTGTTTGATTAATGTATTTTTAAAAAAAATACAAATTACATTACTGTTTACTTTTTGCTGTTTAATCATTTTCCCTAAATCCACGAAAACAAATGTTGCTGGTAAATTTTCCTACATAATGTCACATTCTGAATTTCTGCCTGATGCCATCACTTCCTTACAGGAGTCAGCAGTTCTATTAGTGGATCAGATAGATTTGTTGAAGAAATAAATAGTCAGTGACTTAGACAGTGTGAATGGAGACGTGGGAAAGGTTGTAGCACGGAAACAAAAATGTGGATATGGAAAGCTGCACATAATTTCACACTTTTCTCTTGGTGAATTTTTAGTCTTTTGTATTTGTCAAGTTGTATTTGTATGTCTTCTCCTTGTTTTGTCCCATCCTGATTTCTCACCTGGCATTACATATTCATCAGTGAACACATTGGAGTCATCATCCCAGACATGATTACTTATCAGCTGATTAATCTCCAGCTCTGCTTTTCCATTGCCGCAAGCTCTGCACTCTCTGCCACGGCTATTGATGACCTGCTGGTAGTTTACCCAGTACTCCTTTAACTTGCTCCACTGTTCCCCTTGAATATATTTTCAACCCTGGTCACCTGACCAACCGTCGCGTCTGCCTGTGCCATCCACGACATCCCCCTCTCAAGTGGGGGGTGGGGGGGGGGTGGGGGGTAGGGCTTTTGTAAGTGGTTACCCGCATATATGTTTTTGCCTGGGCAATCACATATCTGGATTTAATCGACAGCAGTCAGAGCATGTATCTCATTGTCACAGTTGGGGTATCACGAGTGCAGCCCAAAACTAGTTACATCCCTTCATTTTGAATGTGCTCCAGAGTTGTTGATACAATACCAAAAACCTACCCTTTGTCCTATACTTACTGTTCTTAGTCTACAATCATTTACCAGACACAGTATTAAGGTCTTTGTCTTGTGTGGACTGACCTGTACTGTATAATAGGGGAACAACAGAAGTTATTGCGTCATTAATAGGTTGGACTGCCCATTGTAAACTTTCGGTGTTATGTCTTGCGGTTTGCACCAATGACCAGTCATCGTAGCATCATTCTTTGGTGATGCCTAGATGGCAGAGAGGATAGTGTGATTCGCTTGCATAGCTAGTCGGGGTTGTCGCATGGAAGGTCCTGGGTTCGAGTCCTGGGTAAGCCACTTACGTCTGTTGTTTTTTCTGTTGTCTAGGGTTCTACTTCTTTATTTCTTACGAGTGCCTGAAAACACACCTTTATGTTTGTCTAATATTTATTTACTGTTTACAGGCCTCGGGTTTGCCTTCTTTATGTGTTATAAATAATAGCGCATGTCGTAATCATATTTGTCTGGAATGTATCTTTTCTCAAACAGTAATGGATCTTTTCTCAATCAGTAATGGATCTTTTCTCAAACAGTAATGGGTCTTTTCTCAAACAGTAATGGATCTTTTCTCAAACAGTAATGGGTCTTTTCTCAAACAGTAAAGTATCTTTTCTCAAACAGTGATGAATCTTTTCTCAAACAGTAATGGATCTTTTCTCAAACAGTAATGTATCTTTTCTCAAACAGTAATGGATCTTTTCTCAAACAGTGATGAATCTTTTCTCAAACAGTAGCGGATCTTTTCTCAAACAGTAACGGATATTTTCTGAAACAGTGATGAATCTTTTCTCAAACAGTAATGGATCCTTTCACAAACAGTAATGGATCTTTTCTCAAACAGTGATGAATCTTTTCTCAAACAGTAATGCATCTTTTCTCAAACAGTAATTGATCTTTTCTCAAACAGTAATGGATCTTTTCTCAAACAGTAGTGGATCTTTTCTCAAACAGTAATGGATTCTTTTCTCAAACAGTATGATTATGATGTGATGAAGAGCACGGTTTCATGTCTAACGATACATTTTTTTTTTAAGTGAACTTTATTTTCATTTCTTTGCAATTTTACAAATCAGTATACATTTTACAACAAGTAAGAATGAAATTACATTGCAATGAAAAGACTTTCAATTAATTAATTTTACAGGACATGTGTATGTTACAGCAGTTAAAACATTAGAGATAACTTAAATGAAAAAATTACATGGCACTATAAGAAATTCCTTTTACCCGCACGTACTTTCGTACACATGCTTAATAGATTTTATAAGTGGTCGCACGCACACACACACACACAAGTAGAAGGTATGGCTGTGTTCCGGGCTAATCCGGTACCAGCAGGTGTTCGGATACAATGTTGTCTGAAAAAGGCCCAGTTTAAGTAGGATGGTCATTATGTTTACACAAAACGTGTTTACCTCCGAGTGTGGGCAGGTTTCAGATAATGTGCAACAGTTGGGCGTGTTCTGCTGAGTAGCCACGAGGGCTTAGCAGACACTGTCTCAAAGATAGGGACGAGAGTTATTTTTACCCATACTCAGTGCGGTGTGAAAACCGTATTAGCATTTCAACATGTTCAAAAATGTGTTACTCATTGGATGCATTGTCGTGAAAAGAGAAAGGGACCTTACAAAAATGTCAATCATACTTCCAGAAGGAAATTTACGAATACCTAAAGGGTTATCTTAAAAACAAGACAACAAAAGACCCTGTGGGGCATGTATATTACCAAAAAAGTGGGGGAAAGAAGAAAAAAAAAAGGGGGGGGGGGGATTGAATGGACATTGTTGGTACATGTGTCAAACAAATAGACTCTTGAAACATTTCTTTGTTTCCCTAGGCGAAACACAAAACACACAAGGCATATTAAAATTTTTAACAGGTTTCAAGTCTCTTCCATCATTTTTCTCTCTTTTTTTTTTTTCAATTTTTTAACTGATCTTTATTCATTCTGCGTTTCTCAAATAAAACATCACATTTTGTATATTGTAAATATAGTGTCGTACATGGGAGCTGACTGGAAATACATAGAAGAAATATGGTCTACTTCACCCTCGGCATGTCGTACCAGGTGACTAATATTGATTGTATTCTGAAGTAACTTCCGTGTACTGTCAGCCTAACGATACATTTTGATGTACAAATCTACTAAATCTCTTACACTTATAGATGGGACTAGCATTGACAGTGATAGAACATATAAGTATTCACTACTTTAGAACTTGTAATGTGTGAAAATATTTGGAAGTTTACAAAAAAAAAAAACACAATTAAAAGATAATAATGTCAAAAATTTACCAACTATATAAATGTATAATACGTAATATTTGCATGATATTATTTAATAAATTATTTGGAAAAGTTTTATGTTTCAGTGTAAATTTTTTTTATTATATTGTAATTATTTTTTTAAATTTTGTTGTGTCCGTTGGAAAAAAAAACGAAAGTGTTACTGACCCTTACAAAACTGTGCAAAGCGTCAAGAAATTTGATTTAGAACGTGACCAATGTTTGTGATTCTCTTCGGTTGTTTCTTCTCTCTCTGTTGTGTAGTTCATTATCAAGCTTTTGTAGTTCTTCATTTCAACATGGTTTGTAATTCTGGCTTGCCTCTCTGTCCTAATAGACTCAGTGGCTGCTTGCAGAATCCTTCTGTTAGGCTTTCAACCATTTTTTTAAAACTGATGTGATCGTGAATGTGTACGTATGTTAAAACTTTTACAGAACCTGCATGTCACCATTTGTGTTGATACAACAGGGAAACAATGTTATTTGTGTTAGACAAGAACAAATATAGTGTACTTAAAAGATATAAGAACAGAAATAATAAACATGGATATCAAGAAATTGAAAGATGAAAATTGAAAAACAAGTTAATAAAGTGTATTGAGAAAGTGTGTTACGTGACTGATGTAACAAATATTACACTTGACATGACTTGACATGTCCCATAACTCTTGATCATCACAGACGATGAACGCGTGCTTTTTAGTCGCTACTTTTATATTTTGAGTGTTAGTCTATTTAATTCCGTCACAAGTAGACATGTCCATTAATCGTTTTTTGTCGATTTATTTCTTTATCTATTTCACCTATTACTTAATACTATGCTGTGAAGAAACATATTTGGTAGCCTATATAGATATGTGGCCATTTTACACGTCAGCTTCGTCTTTTTACTGTTGTGAGGCTGTCATCACGTGGTCTTATAGTATTCTCAACATTTATTTCTACATTGTTATTTGTTTCAGGCATGCCCAAATATAAAATACCTTGTGACCTAGTTATAATGCTTGTATGAAACCAAGAGAGAATCAAATCTGATGTCATGAACGATCGAATGAACAGTAATATCAGAGAATATACCGGTGACAGTGAAAGCTAGACCTCGACAGACATTAGACTTTATCCACACAGTGATGCAATGTTTGACTTCCAGAGGTTCTCTCGCACTAAGAACTCATGTACAACAGGGATGTACTGAAAAGGGAATGCCGTAGACTCGTACTGTGTCTGCCACGTTTAAAATACAGAATGTTCCAGAGATTAATACGAGCACTTTTCGGATCTGACGGAACATTGTCTTGTGAAAGTAGGTGTAACTAGTCTTTTTGAGTAGTCGTGTTTGGTATGATGACTAGTTTACAACTGGTGCTGATAACGCGAATGTTATTTAGTGATGTGGCGATCAAGTAACAGGAATATCAACCGGGCACGTCAACAAATACCAGTGCCAACTGAAGCATACTGAGCTCGTGAGTGAACTTAGGCACAGTTTATTAAACAATCATGTTTGACGTACGACAAGACGGGCAGAGTACACATCCTCTGTCATTGACGGTTTGCAGGTTAATAAACATGAAGGAATGTCCATATATTATCACTATTCGGATCAGATAGTCTCATGACAGTCATATTAATGAACAAGCAACAGGACATCGCAAATAAAGCATCAATGTTTATGGATGATCAAGCAATTCAGAACATGAGCTTGATCGACATATAATTTTCTAAAGGCTGACCTCTCAAGGGCAGACGTACATCTTATGGCCAAGAGATATTTTATACATTAACTCTTTCAGTCCCAAGCAAAAAAAAAGTGGGTTTGGCCCAAGCAAAAATGGCCACCCCAGTGCGTTTTTATTGTTGTTGTTTGGAAATAATTTTTTTAAATGTTCATATGCATAAATAACTTTGTTGTTGTATATGAAACTGAAGGTAATTGGATGTACTTTACTCTTGTGCTACAAGTATAAAAGCTTTCATTGAAAAATGATTAGTTATTCAAGGTAAAATGGAGGATATGCGCTTAAAAAAAATGATTAGTTATTCAAGGTAAAATGGAGGATATGCGCTTAAAAAAATCGATTTAAAAATCTAAAATAAATATCTCAAAACAGAAAAACGTTTACTCTTAAACACGTGCGGTATTTAAAAGAATGTACTTGCAGTCGGAAATGACGTTTTGGGTGGTTTGTGTTAGAAACAGTCTCAAACAGAGGCACATATACTAAAGGCTTTTTAAAGTCGATTGGGCCAAGCGCGTCTAACCCCTGAGCCTTTATAAAGTCGATTGGGACTTAAAGAGTTAAAGAAAGTCCAATCTTCAACTGGCCTCGTAAGCAATATATATATATATATATATATATATATATATATATATATATATATATATATATATATATATATATATATATATATATATATATATATATATATAGATATATATAGATATATATATATATATATATATATATAATATCCATTCATCATCAGTGAGGCATCATAGTAAACAGTGCATTTTTTTAAATCCTAAGTCCTGAATTCGATTGACCTCTCATCATCTTGCCGTAATCCGTAGGACGGCAGAATTATACTTTATATTACGTATTTACGTTTTTAATACAGTTTTTCAAGCGGCACGTACTTGACAAATAACACTGACAAACAACATTTTTCTTTCTTATATAAGAATAAGTGTTCTTAGGTCAGTTTCTTGCGCTGATTTCAAATCTGAAATCCGTTTATCTCTATCACGTCAAGTTCTTAAGATATTTGTGAATAAATATATTTTTGGGAAACCGTTATTTGCTCCATTTCATTTTTACTCTATAACTTATTAAAAATTAATAAAAAGCAACATAATTCTACTTTTTATACTGCTAAAAGATGCATGACATATGTTACGCGATTTTTCTAATAGTTACTGTATTTTGAAATAATTCTGAGCAAAATATGGCTTCTAGAAGTTGTAGAAATTCGGCTGATCTGTTCTGTTACGTGTGCGGATATTTTACCGATCGTGTTGACCAGAAAAACTTTACACCATTACTAAAGAAAGCATACGAACTTTATTTCGATTTGAAAGTTGATGATGCAAATAAATCTTGAAAGCCAAATGCAGTTTGTTCGATACATTGGCAGGTTGGTTACGAAAATCGCCGAAGCATAAGTCGATGCCTTTTGGAGTGCCAGTAATATGGCGTGAACATACAAATCACACTACTGATTGTTACTTCTGCTTGACAAATATCCATGGTTTCACTTTTAAAACTAGAAAGTCTGTGGTTTATTCAAATATTGAATTGGTTTCGAAACCAGTGCCTCATGATCCAATCACGTGTCCGATCCAAGTACCACCAGAACAATATCCGTTGGACATGAATGAACCATCAGAAAGTGATAGTTTACCTGCTTTAGAAACTAATTCTGACTCAGATTACATACCGGTGAATGATGGTGTTTACTTAATTAACCATTCAGAACTTTCAGATCTAATACGTGATCTCGCTCTTACCAAAGGACAAGCGGAATTACTCGGTTCGCGACTCAAAGAATGGAATCGTTTAGCGCCCAATACTCCGATATCTAAATTTCGTCATAGACACAGAGAACTTGTTCAATACTTTGAGATGGATGATGACATTTGCTATTGCAAAGATGTAAACGGTCATGAGCACATAGTCAACTAATGGCGATTTTTCATCGATTCTTCCAAGACTAGTCTAAAAGCCGTGTTATTGCATAACAGAAATTTATTTTCATCAATTCCAGTCGCCTACTCTGTTCATATGAAAGAAACTTATGACAATATGGCTATACGTTTGGAAAAAATAAAGTACAATGACTACCAATGGCGGATTTGTGGAGACCTAAAGGTCATTGCAATTCTCATGGGCATGCAGACTGGGTATACTAAATTTTGTTGCTTCCGATGTGAATGGGACAGCCGCAACAGACAGGAACATTATGCAAGAAAGGTGTGGCCTATCCGGGATCGTATGCAGCTCGGGCATAAAAATGTAATACACGAGCCTTTAGTTAACAAAGACAGCTTCATTTTACCACTGTTACATATAAAGTTGGGGCTCATGAAGAATTTTGTAAAAGCGTTAGATAAAACGAGCAAAGCTTTCACTTATCTTCGAGAAAAGTTTCCGCAAGTTAGCGATGCAAAGATAAAGAAAGGTATCTTTGTAGGACCTCAGATTAGGAAAGTTATTGCAGACAAACAATTCGAGAACTTGTTACATGGTAGTGAACTTCGCGCATGGATGGCATTCAAATCGATCGTCGATAACTTTCTGGGAAATCACAAATCTGTCGACTATGTTGCATATTGTTAAGCAGTGTATAGATGCATACAGAATTATGGGCTGTAACATGTCCCTCAAAATCCATTTGCTCGATTCGCATCTTGACTTTTTCCCTGACAACCTTGGCGAAGTCAGCGATGAACATGGAGAACGATTCCATCAAGATATCGCCGTAATGGAGTCACGTTATCAAGGACGGTGGAGTGTGACCATGCTTGCCGATTATTGTTGGATGCTTCATCGCGATGTACCACATGCCATTCACCGACGAAAGTCGACTGCAAAGAAATTCAAGCCTACATAACTGTTATACTTCTTGTACGAATGATGTTGTAATACTGTATGCGTTGTTAAAAAACTTCAATTGCGTATTTCTAGAGATCCCGACCTGATAGAGAAAAACGGTTTGCAGATTTAAAAACAGCGCATTAAAATTGACCAGAAAAACATAGAAATGTTAGAGAAAGAAAAAAAAAGTTTTTTTTTGTTAGTCAGTGTAATCATAGGCTGGATACATCAACTCCACGTTATCTTGAATCCATTTCAGTACATCCTAATTGAATGTCCTGACTAGATACATCTCGACGAACACGTCATATATATTTATCTTCATTTTTCTTAAATGAAAAGAACTTACTGTGAAAATCCTTACGGCGATAGCTTCCTGTTGCTGTCGTTTTTGACGGTTTCATAAGACGTAAATCTATTTAATACTTTTGATGATCTAGTTAGAGAACGGTTTATGAACTCCCTGGGACAGGTTGATTTGGGGTTATCTTCCCTTTGTTTTATTCATTGTTGTTGACCTGTCTTAAGTCGGGGTTAGCTTTACTCAGATATGTGCTGTCTACACATGCGCAAGTTTTTTTAGCGCGAACGGAGAGACTTCCGTCAGGGAGTGATGATCTGGGTTCTGACCGGACTAGTATGTCCGTGGTACTTCACTGCATTATCTGGGGGAAAGATAGTCTTCAGTGTGACTATGATGTTAGTGATTCTCCCCAGAGTTATTCTGTTCGTCAAGAATGACGACAGTTGTTATTTGTGTATTTCTCAGATTCTGTCAAAGATAAAAGAAACTTAATTATTATGCCTAAGTTGCAGAACATTTTGTGGCAACCTGTAAGTAGAGCTCACAGTCCTTTGAGATGCAGAGTCCATTATTTGTGCTCGATGTAGCCAACTAAGACTATTCGTCTAACTGTTATACAGAAGCCCTGTGAAGATATTATTATGAAAACCGCATGTTAGCGGTATGTTTCGGCATGGATGATTATGCCTGCCTATGAAGAATACACAGTTGTTTACATTATTATAGAGGCCCGACATTACGGCCGATATCTTTGAGCAGAAGAAGATGTATTTGGCGTGTTATGCCAGATGAATTGCAGCATTATTATTATTTATGCAATTGAGAACTCGCCTGTTGGTACGGCGGAGTTGGTTAAAGTACCTGACGCGCTGAGTCAGTGGTACGTGAGCTGCCGTATGAACTATGTGTTAAAGGACAGACCATTGTCGATAACGTCCTGATAGATGAGTGGTTCAAGCTTTATAATACCAGATGTTTTGCCAGTCATTTCAAGTTTATATGATATCCTTGATCCTTGTCCATTTGACTGTAACTGTTGATGTCACTGTGTCTCGTAAATAAATGGTTGAAAAGTTCCAGCAGTTGCAACAATTACTGACTACTGCATGTGAGTGAGTGGGTGCATTGTTTACCTGTCAAAGAGCCTAAACGCATTCGTGTTGTCTACACACCCACATCACTTATCAACCCATACAAACTTCGAGTACTTCACATTCAAGAGATGTATGATGTTTGAATGTCAACATGACACCCTGTTAGCGCCTCAACGCCTGGTGAGCTAACCATGCACAACAACGCTGTTTGGCCCAGGTCGTACTGACTACGCACGCACAGAAAACTACAATAACACCGTGCAGGAACATTGAGGTAGATCGTACAGCCTTCAACATTGTAGTGGCGCATCAACACATCCATACTATAACAGTACACAGTAATGATATCGTTACATTCCTGGTGGTCATGAAATAGGAATTTTACATATGTGGTGGCCAGTATTTTACATTTGTGGTAGGCCAGATCAGTGGGTCTAAGCTGCGCATCGGACTGATTGAGAAAATTATCTATGATAACACACATTCATGGTGGAACTACACATTGGAAACTAAACAAGATGATTTATACTGTTCAGCACACAACAGCAATACAAATTCAACAGTTTGAAACTCGTCGATGTCCTTCATTGTGAACGATCACGACTGGTGTTTGCATACAATTTCAGCTGTTGTTTACAAGTCTCATCACTGTAATTTTCAACGGTGGAGCTTCCTTTTATTGCTGTATACTGTTATACACCATTGTTGACTAAGGCCAGGATTGTACTTAAGATAAGTGGCGGTTTGTTTTTTCGGAAACTTTGTACCGTTATATTGTGTATAACTGAGCCTTCTTACAACACACTTTATTAATGCTACTTTATGTTATATGTTCTTTGGTGTGTAGGTTTCTGAGTATCTGGTTGGGTCGGCGACTCCTATAGATATCCCACTTAACCGAGGGTCTATTGTGAGTGTTCTGTAGGGACTGTGCAAATTTCACTTTGTGGAATTTGCTAGCAACATTTGTTGCTATTTTCGTTTAGTTGTGACGAAGTGTACCTTTCGTTGTTTTTGGAATATTTTTTTTCTGTTCTTTAGTTTTCAGTTGTTTTGTTGGTATTTTACCGCCTCCTCTTCCTTTCATTAAGTTTTATACACACTTATGTTTATACTTTGTGGCGTCATTTGTTTTTGTTGATTATTCGCAGTTATCATCACATGTTTTGTGATATTTTCCTTAGTTTCGCTGTAGTGTTTATTTGACTTCTGCGAACGTTTTCGGTTGTTCTATATTCTTGTCTTTGTATTGTTATCGTATACATGTTTATCATACACATTCTATATATATAAACTTGGTAATGGACTATTATTATTAATATGATTCACTTTTCAGATAGAGGTTATTTATGATGATATTATTATAGAGAAACAAGGTGGTTATACAAGTTTTTGATTAAAAGACTTGTCTCCCACGGAGATTGGGATAGAATAAAGTGAAGTGAGTATACAAGTCTTGCAGAAATTATGTGAGGACAGCAAACTATAAGTCAGAGGAGTTCAGGACCACCACTGGTGTAAGACAAGGTGATATCCTATCACCTTACCTCTTCATACTCCTTATGGACGATGTCATCAAGACATGTAAGGAGAGAACAAGAAAGTATTCAGTGGGGTACTGAAAGATGAGACAAGTCTATATTTCAGAGTTGGCATTTGCTGATGATGTTGCCCTGATTGCTAAATCAGAGGCACATCTCCAATCCAACCTGCAAGTCTGGAAGGTAGAGCTGGAGAAGAGAGGGGTGGTCATAAGCAGCTCTAAAACAAAATCCATGGTGATATCACGAGAAGAAAGAAGACGTCAGATTAAGCTGGGAGAACAGGTCCTGGAGCAGGTCAACCACTTTAAATACCTCGGAGCTATTATAGACCGAAAGGGAGGCATCAAAGAAGAGTTGGCCACTCGAAAAGCAGCAGCTGGGAGACTTTTTCAGGCCATAAATCGAGGATTCCTCAGCAAGAGAGAGGTTGATAAGAAAACGAAGATAGCTGTATACCGCTCCACCTATGTCCCAGTCTTGACATATGGATGCGAGTCATGGGCAATGACTACAACCCATGAAAGCCAGATCCAAACCTCAGAAATGAGGTATTTGAGGAAGGTGGTTGAAGTAACAAGAAGAGACATGGTACGCAACCAGACGATACGTCAAGGCCTTAAATCCTACCCCCTGCAGACCCAAGTACAACAGTCCCAATTAAGATGGTTTGGCCATGTCTGCAGAATGGGAGCAGCTCGGCTACCACGACAAGCATGGGAAACAAAGAGCCAAGGATCCAGACCCCGAGGACGACCCAGAGTCCACTGGAAGGATAACATTAGACAATCTTTGAAGGACCGAGGACTAGAATGGAACCAGGCCAGGAGGAAGACAGCCGATAGCATAGTCTGGCGCTCTCTCTTCCAAACCTCTACACCTCACGGTAGAAGGGGAACGACTAAGTAAGTAAGTAAGAGTATGCAAGTCTAGTATTACAGACTTGTCTCCCATTGAGGTTGGGATAAGGTAATTTATTTAATTTTTCAGGTCTGATCTCTGTCACAGAGGTTTTATGATTATTGAATTGCCTATATCCTCTTCTTTTTCTTTCACCCGTATCCTCTATTTATTATCACTCTTTATTTTTTTTTCTGTTTGCGAAAAATGTTTTTTTCCCATTCTCACTTTCGCCAGTTTCGTTTCTCATTTAGAAACGCATTTCATTGCGGATTAAACGAGTAACCTTTTACGTAACGTGTCAGTCCCTCGCACCAGACGATTTGGCGTGAGAATGCATTCGGTCAATCGCTGCAGATTGACGAAATAACTGTGAATATTTTGGCTATCTCAGACATAGGGCCGACATATCGTCTGCATTCTCACTTGTCAAAACGTAGTTTCTCGGTGAGCGCTGAGGTGAGGCGTGAATCCCGACATCTCCCCGGGCGCAGTATCAGACATTTGTCTGGTATTTTGCATCTGACACGTAGTTTCCTAGGTAGATTCTCAGTGTCAGGGTGGAGAAGGCGCCATCACGCATTCGCTCAGAATGGTCATTTTGGCGTGAGGTGCGAAGACAGGAGGTGTTAAGAGAAGGGGAGGCTATTGCGTAGTTTATGGAAATAGTGTACATCTTTGTCTGGTGTTTCATATATACTGAAGGGAGTTAGATTTCATTTTCACTCAGTAACTTCGTAGTCAAGACTAGAACAAGCCTTCGTTCGATTTCTAGAATCTCTGTTAATAGAGATGTCATTTAGTATGATCGTAGTGGTTTAAGTTCTTAGTAGTTCTGTGTTGAGGTAAATCTTATATTATTTATCTAGTATATTGTGAGTGTTAAAGTGTTTAATCGCTTATTTCATTTCGCTAGTTAGATTTGTGCAGAGAGTTAAATTCCTAAGTCTGTTATATTCTCTAGTCGACGAGTTACAGTGGAAAGCTGAATAAATTATAATTTCGAGCTTAAAATCATGTAGCCATAATGGATTTAATTTTACCGCTAATACGCAGTCGAGAATATTTTAAAACTAACTTATTAAATGACTGCTACATCTTGAGTATTGACGGAACGCGTAGGTATTCCTAATTCAGGATGTTTGATTTTTAAATATAACTTATTCCACGGGAAGTGTTAAACTATAAGACAAGCTACGCTTGCAGTTTAAATTATCAGTTATAGTATGTATAATTATTTGATATGTGTTCTTTCCATTTATATATAGTGAAACTGTGGTACCCAAACTTTGCCAGCGTTTGAGTAAAGAGATAAATCTGTGAAGAAAACAACAAACATTCTTACATTAAAGATTTGATGTTTAACTTTTACAAGAACTTTAAGATTTTAAAGAAGTAACGGGTCATCGATCCTGATTTGATTCTTCCTGAGAAAAACTCTAGTCATTTTCCAGCCTTTGTGGCAAGTAACATATTACAATCAGTAACTTTCCCGACACTGTTGACAAGTGGTGGTGTGACCAACTAAATTCCTATACTGAGAGAAGGTGCCGACCTGACATTCCTCATTCGTTTGAAATCTAAGATGTTGACACTGTGCTCGCTATAAACGCTCGTGCCTGGACAATTTTATGTGACTTAAACTGATATCCAAAACAATAGTATTCCAAAGAGAACGGTCCCGGAAGTAGTGAATTCAACGCGTCTTTTTGGACCTGAGTTTTTCTTGGCCAAGATTACCATTGAAGATTCTGTATGGGCACGACCTAAAAATATTGTTTTTTCGTTCCCGAAGTGGCTACCAAAGCTGTGAGTATGAACAAATGCACGTCATCACAGTTGAATGAATAGAGTGAATGCAAGACTGAGCTATCCCTTTATGGTGGTAATTTGACACCCATTCATTTTTTGCTGTCATAACATTTCTTTATGCAAGGTATTGCTATCTACATATATATATATATATATATATATATATATATATATATATATATATATATATATATATATATATATATATATATATATTCCCTTAGACTAGATCAGAGAATCCAGTCTGTTTATACCTTAAAGGGGAAGAATTTTAGACTAAATCATATGTATCTGTGACTCTTTGGGCTATCACTTTCTTCTAACGGGACTGTGAGCTATATATCGAGGGAAGGATCATACCAACGGGTCTATCATTCTTGTAGCATTTCTTGATTTTGTGTTTATGATTTTTTTTGTATATGCTTGATGTGATTTTATATGTTGTGAGAGAAGTTTAGTCTTGATAAATAAACTACTCATAAAATTTATTCCAGCGTGTCGGTCAGTTCGTTTTCCCAAACTTTTCATATAATCATTGTCATAGTTTTTCCCACGTCTGTACGTCAAACTGTCGTCTTGTGTGTGTATGTATGTGAGTGGATATATATATTTCATATATATGTGTGTAGAATGTCTGACTCAATCTAAATCTGTCGTAGAAGATAGGTGAAAAAGATAAGATTTCTTGATTTCAGAGACAGCCTCTATCACATTTCTACCATCTCACTCGTGGAAATCTATTGCTATTACTACTTCTCACTGTGACTATCATTTATTCTAATCTATTCAGAAGGGACCAACCCAAGTCTTAATCCCCCTATCGAAAATCTACGACAATCTCACATTATTAGACAGAATGTCTACATTGGATTTCTTTATTGAGAAAGGGAAATCCCTTGGCAAGACTGGTGAGAAATTGGAAGAATTTGCGACTGTTTAATATGACAAGGCACTGAAGTCGGAAGAAAAAAGACAGAGGATGGAAGCTGAACAGAAGAAACTTGAAGCTGAGAATAAAAGATTAGACAGAGAAGCTGCTGCTGAAGAGAGAAAACTTCAAGCTGCTGCTGAAGAGAGAAAACTTCAAGCTGAAGCTGAGAATAAAAGATTAGACAGAGAAGCTGCTGCTGAAGAGAGAAAACTTCAAGCTGCTGCTGAAGAAAGAAAAGCAAAAATGGAACATGAGGAAAAACTCTTATCTTTGGAGTTAGAGAAATTAAAGTTGATGAATATGAGTGCTCATCAAGCAACTTCGGGTAAGATAAAGGAGAGTTCTTATCAAGTCAAATTACCTCCTTTCAACTCTCTAAAGGACGACATAACGTTCTACCTTGATAGATTTCAATTAACATGCGTAACGCATAAGGTAGATGAGGAACAATATGTCAGACAATTGATGGAGTTACTTTCAGGTGAACCATTAAGTACTGTAATGGCAGTAGAGGAACCTGACGGAACTAACTATGATGTTGTCAGGGCAACATTACTTAAAAGATATCAACTAAAAGAAGATTATCGTCTTCGTTTTAAGACAATGCTACCAGAAACTGGAGTAGAGTTCTCTGACTTTATTACGAAGATACGTCTTACATTCACACGTTGGATTGAGCTGTCTAAAACAGACAAAACATATGAAGCCCTTATGGACTTATTACTTCGAGATAAAGTTATGTCATCTGTCAATGAGTCTTTCCTTGCTTTTCTTCATGAGCGTAAACCTAAGAACGTAAAAGACATGGAAGAATATTGTTGCCAGTACGTCACGGCGCATCCCCATGCTACTGTTAGCAATTCTTTGGTGAAGGAAGAGTTGCCAGTTGCTTCTGCAGTACCATATGGGCCTAACTTCAATCGTAAATTTCAAGGTGCTCAACAAAACTTTAATATGGAGAGTAATCAGAATTACACTCAATATCAAAGCAATCCATCACACAAAGGTTTTTCTTCAAAGAACTGGAGACGAGCTGATAGTCCTCGTAATTATGGGTTCAACAATTATAAACACTTTCGCATGGGTAGCCACTATAGGAACTATCCTAGCTATTCTCCACGAACACAATATAATTATTCTCGCCAACGGGAATATGATTATAGTGACTATAATAATGGTGATTCAAACAAGAATAATGGTTACAATAGATCTAATAATGACAATTTCAGAGGAAATAAAAATCGCGGTAGATCTCAATACAACAAAAAGAGATCACATCACCAGGGAAACTCTGTTCAACAAGAGTCTCATGGTGCCTGTAATCAAGTGAACGATAATAAAAATTCTAATAATATCACTTGTTCTGCTTTTGATTTTGGGAGAGCATTTCAATGCCCCCAATTCACAACATTATTCGAACCAACCACGGTAACTACTTTAAGTTTTGGTCACCCTCTTCCCACTCTTCCTGCTGCAGCTGCACATGACGGGAGAGGATCGCTTATCTTGCATAAGGATCTAGTGGATAGTAATCCAGTCTCAGTGCTTTTTTATTCTGAGTGCACTACTATTGGGGTTAAGCAATCTCTGATAGATCCTTGCTGTGCCACGGAAAAGGTGGTTAAATGTGTGACATTTGGTGGCACATTAGAAAATTACTCGACTGCTATTATTCACATTGCTACTCCCTTCTTTACGGGAGATGCCTACGCGTGTCTTCTACCTAATCTTATTGCGGATCTTATCATCGGTCGTATTCATGGGGTTAAGGAATGCACCCTGCAGCAAATTGCTGCCTGGGAAGAACGGAATATCCAAACAGTCAATGCAGTGGTAACAAGAGCACAAGCTTTTATTCCTCAAACTTCATCTACTGAAGTTAATGAAGTACATAGCCAAGAGGATCACTTGGTGATTTCGCATGACTCGTTTGGGAAACTACAAGAAGAAGACCCGTCTTTAAAGAAATTCTTTCTTCTTGCTAAGAACAGTGATCCGAATCAGAATACAAATGGCAAATCATATATCACTATGAAGAATGGTATACTAGTGCTTATGGTACAACACTCAGATACGTCTATGCATTCTCAAATTCTCGTGCCCAAGAGTATGAGAGCCCTAATTCTTCAACATGCACACGACTGTCAGTGTGCTGGACACACGGGGTTTTCCCGAACTAAGTCGAGAGTTCTGGCGGCTTTCTTTTGGCCATTTGTCAATAAATACATACGAATTTATTGTCGGTCTTGCAAAATATGTCAGGAGGTCAAACCCATAGGTCCACGTCATGCTGCACCTATTCAGGCTGCAGACATTTCTATTCGGCCGTTTCAGAAAATGGCCATAGATATCATTGGCCCTTTTAAGATTAAATCGGCCAGAGGACATCTATTTATCCTTACGTGCGTTGGCATGTGCACGCGTTGGCCAGAGGCTATACCTCTTAAGAGCATCTCCACTGCCGATATCGCAGACGCTCTTTGGCTTATATTCTCTCGTTTGGGTTTTCCCGGAGAAATATTGTCAGACCATGGCACACAATTGATATCAGACACAATGTCGCAGGTAATGTCTACTCTGCACATTAAAAGATCTTTGAGTAGTATTTATCACCCAATGTCCAATGGGTTAGTTGAAAGTCTTAATAGATCACTCAAGAACTTACATGGGAAGATAACTGAGGATCATCCTCAGTATTGGGACAGGGTTCTACCCGCGGCTCTCTTTGCCTAAAGAGAAGTCCCTAATGAACACACAGGATTTTCTCCTTTTGAACTTGTCTTTGGCGCGCGACCGCGCGGTCCTATGTCTTTACTTCATGATCTTATAACTGCTGATAATATCGACAATGACACACAATCTTCATATGAGTATGTCATTGCTCTCAGGCAAAAGATTATTGAAGCATGCAAGCTAGCAACTTCCTCATTCGAATTTGCTAAAGAAAAGGCAAGGCGATTTGCTAATAAGAAGAGACGACTACGTCAACTTTGTCCTGGAGATAAAGCGTTTGTTTTACTTCCTTCTAGCGAGAACAGACTTCTTATTGCATGGAAAGGCTCATATACAATAGTCTCGAAAATTTCCGATGTCGACTATGTTGTCGATATTGATGGAAGGCATACAACCTTCCATATAAATATGCTTACGGAATATCATGAACGACCAGACTATTTGCAGCCTATTTTCCAGTCGACGGACGATTCTCCAGTCAAACAAGGTCATATCTCATCCCTGTCAGTTATGCAGGATGAGGAAACTACTTTTTCAGATGTCAATGTAACTCTTCCTGTGATTCCACTTACTTCTACGGAACCATGGAAAAACGTTACTGTTTCTGCTAATTTGTCTTCTGAGAAACAGCGACAAGTATCCTCTACGCTACAATCATTTCAGGATGTCCTTACCGACATTCCTGGACACACACATGTCATTGAGCATGACATTATACTTACTGACCATAATCCGATGAGAGTAAGACCTTATCCTATTCCTATTCATTTATTATTGTTCGAAAGAAAGACAATAACATACGCCTTTCCGTAGATTATCGCAAATTGAACTAAGTTACGTAGTTCGATGCTGAACCTATGCCTTTATTAAAAGATCTACTTACTAGACTTTCTAACTCTCAATTCTCTACTAAACTTGACTTGTCGAAAGGCTATTGGCATGTTCCGTTAACTGAACGCGCCAAACCTCTCACTGCTTTCTCAACACCTAGGGGTTTGTTTCAGTGGAATTTTATGCCTTTCGGGCTTATGAACGCCCCAGCTACTTTCGTACGCATGATGCGTCGAATTCTCTCATATCGTTCAGATGTTATTGCATACTTAGACGACATCTGTCTTTTCAGTAATACTTGGGAAGATCACTATTTGGGTTAAAATGAATTACTGTCTACTCTACGCGAGCACAATTTGACTGCAAAACGCTCTAAAGCCTATGTTGGGTTTAGTGAAATTTCTTTCCTGGGTCATCGTTTTGGTCATGGTCTATAGAAGACAGAAGAACAAAACATTTCTAAGATATTAAATATATCTGTTCCTAAGACAAAAAAAAAAACAAGTACGTAGTCTGTTGAGATTAATACAATTCTACGGAAGATTAATTAAGAATCTATCCTCTATCAGGGCACCACTCTCAACCCTATTGAAGAAAGGATCTCCTAATATGGTGCGCTGGTCCCAAGAATGTCAATCTTCATTGGATCATATTAAGAATTTGTTCTCATCCCCACCTATCTTAAGGCTACCTATTACTGATAAGACTTTTGTTCTTCGTAGTGACGCCTCATCCACTGGGATCGGAGCGGCATTAACGCAGGAGTATTCAGGAACTCTGCATCCTGTAATGTATATCTCTAGGAAACTGAATGCGGCAGAAAGGAATTACTCGGTTTTAGACCGTGAATTGTTGGCTATGGTTTGGAAAATCCTTAAGTTACAAAGATTCCTTCTTGGTGCGCATTTCATTGTGGAAACAGACCAAAAGCTCTTACTGCTATTCAGTGTAAGAACTTGAAGAGCTCGAGATCTACTCGATATGCTATTGCTCTTCAACCTTTTCATTTCACGGTACGAGCTATCCGTGGTTTGGATAATGTGATGGCAGACATACTGTCTAGATGCCCACATGAGTCCACTTAAGTCTTGTGTCCTAGATTTTCCTGATACACTTCTAGACTTATGTCTCTTCACTATAACAATATATATTAATACATTTGTTTTCACCTTAGTGTGGTAAATTAATTGTTTTCTTTCTCTATTACCATCTTTGGTGTAATGGAGAAGGTTGAGTTGACATAATATAAAGGTCAAAAAAATTAATGCGGCCACACGTAATACTTAGACATGTAGTAGTAATTATAGTACATTATAGCATGTTACTAATTGTGTCATTTATATTGTTCTCAGTGCAAACTAGTACCAGGTACGGAGTGCTTTTGAGAATCATAATGATGCCATATGTCTCCCTTACATACTATTTGGATGCTGCTTATATTGATCTTCGGGATACAGCATTGTTTTGTGCTGTGGATGCCATCTTCTATTAGTTAGATTGTACTCTTGTATTGTCATATGTATGTATAATGACTTTACAAATTTTGTTATGGCCATCAATTAGATAATAGTGATTATATAGCATGAGACTTCAATAGATTTATATGTTCTTATGCTTCTCGATATATGTTGTCATTCGCATTGCTATAATATTGCATTTTTTTGATAACTATGTGATTTTTGTTAGCATCGCCAGCAACTGAGGTTTCTTTGATGGTACCTCCGGGATATGTTTTACTTGGAGAAAATATTTTCTCTTATCTTGTGAGGTGATTTTTTGTTCTCACTAGACGCTCTATTGTGCGTCGATTGAGCCTGTCATTAAGACATTATTTTATGTTGTTTGTTTCTTCGGCGCATCATTCATGCGTTATGAGCATGTTATATCTTGCTCATTGATGTATTTCCAAAAAAAAAATGTGGTTCATTTTTTTTTATCCGGAGGGTGCGTTAATCTGTTGCTGTCGTTTTTGACGGTTTCATAAGACGTAAATCTATTTAATACTTTTGATGATCTAAGTTAGAGAACTATTTATCAACTCCCTGGGACAGGTTGATTTGGGGTCATCTTCCCTTTGTTTTATTCATTGTTGTTGACCTGTCTTAAGTCGGGGTTAGCTTTACTCATATCTGTGCTGTCTACACATGCGCAAGTTTTTTGAGCGCGAACGGAGAGACTTTAGTCAGGGAGTGATGATCTGGATTCTGACCGGACTAGTATGTCCATGGTACTTCTCTGCATTATCTGGGGGAAAGATAGTCTTCAGTGTGACTGTGATGTTAGTGATTATCCCCAGAGTTATTCTGTTCGTCAAGAATGACGACAGTTGTTATTTGTGTATTTCTCGGATTCTGTCAAAGGTAGAAGAAACTTAATTATTATGCTTAAGTTGCAGAACATTTTGTGGCAACCTGTGAGTAGAGCTCACAGTCCTTTGAGATGCAGAGTCCATTATTTGTGCTCAATGTAGCCAACTAAGACTAACTGTTTTACAGAAGCCCTGTGAAGATATATTATTATGAAAACCGCATGTTGGCGGTATGTTTCGGCATGGATGATTATGCCTGCCTATGAAGAATACACAGTTGTTTACATTATTATAGAGGCCCGACATTACGGCCGATATCTTTGAGCAGAAGAAGATTATTTGGCGTATTATGCCAGATGCATTGCAGCATTATTATTATTTATGCAATTGAGAACTCGCCTGTTGGTACGGCGGAGTTGGTTAAAGTACCTGGATGCGCTGAGTCAGTGGTACGTGAGCTGCAGTATGAGCTATGTGTTAAAGGACAGACCATTGTCGATAACGTCCTGATAAATGAGTGGTTCAAGCTTTATAATGCCAGATGTTTTGCCAGCCATTTCCAGTTTATATGATGTCATTGATCCTTGTCCATTTGACTGTAACTGTTGATGTCACTGTGTCTCGTAAATAAATGGTTGGAAAGTTCCAGCAGTTGCAACAATTACTGACTACTGCATGTGAGTTAGTGGGTGCACTGTTTACCTGTCAAAGAGCCTAAACGCATTCGTGTTGTCTACTCACCCACATCACTTATCAACCCATACAAACTTTGAGTACTTCACATTCAAGAGATGTATGATGTTTGAATGTCAACATGACACCCTGTTAGCGCCTCAACGCCTGGTGAGCTAATCACGCACAACAACGCTGTTTGACCCAGGTCGTACTGACTACGCACGCACAGAAAACTACAGTAACACCGTGCAGGAACATTGAGGTAGATCGTACAGCCTTCAACATTGTAGTGGCGCATCAACACATCCATACTATAACAGTACACAGTAAAGATATCGTTACATTCCTGGTGGTCATGAAATAGGAATGTTACACTTCCATATGGAAGGCCGTGTGGTAAAGTGGGATGTTATAAATATTTATAGGGGACTTAGTGTACTGACTGAGATCAGCTGTGAAGGTATCTGTATCTAATAAGTGTGGTGTATTACAGATGACCTTACTTGCTACCACATTTATACCTCAGTCAGAATTATTCTGGAATATTGTGATGACTACGTTAAATGTCTAGGGTTATGAAAATGATGAAGTGTAAGTCACAACAACAACAGACAGATAAACAATTTAATTTATTCCACAACACTTTACAACACTGTGACACTCACACACATATAACACTCTATAAGACTATCTTAAATGAGTCAAGTGTTTAAGTTTAAAAATATATGTATTCATTCTTTCAATAATGGGTATCCTGATTCTACTACACAGTGAACCAGGAATCACAATCAAATGTAATTACAAGTAGTATGTACACAGTTTATATATATGAACTTTGTATTGACATATTTTATTATTATTATTATTCTATGTGTGTAATTTGTGCAGTAGTAATATGAGGTAATACTGGTTTTGTTCAAGCTTGGTTGTTGTTTTTCATCATGACTTCAAGGGTTTGATTATCGTGGAAATAGTATTGGGAAAAGTTCACAGTTCCTGTCATTTGAACCAATTAATTGTCCCTCTGTGTTTAATAAAATGTCAATTTTTGAGGGGGGCACATAATGTTGAGCTACTCTGGCCACAGAAGCTTATCTTTCGTGATGGCGGCAGGAAAAGACTCCTCTGCTCGATTGCTTCACTGTGTTCTGGAGACACCTCACTGGTCGCTATCTGGACCAAGGAGTATGCTGTCAGCCTCTGGATTCAGCAAAACTCAGACCAGGTGCTGCTTCAATAACTAGGACCACAGTCCCTGAAACAAGAAGGTTGTACCTCCTACTTCAGATCTAATTTATAATCTATTTCCACACTGAACACAATACAGAACAAACACTGAGTTCCGAGCGGTAGGCCAACTGCTAGCTTCATCTGAAACAATTTACACTAGTATACTCCTCCCTAATGGTTACTACGCCTCTGCAATTCCAGCATTATTTCCTTCTAGTCAATAAGATAGGTGTCAGTGTACTATTTGGCAATTCCATGCAGTTTTCTTTTCTCCGACACGTTCGGTTCAGGTTGGAGCACTATCTAGGCCTTGCCTCATGTTCGCTACTGAACCACGCACATATACAGACATAAATTATCAATTTACATTCAATTTTCATTAAAAAGATATCGAATATGTCAAGCTTACCACAATTCATGGAAATAATACACAGATACGTTGACTGGCGATGAATAATGGCACAAATTCCGATCTGCCTCTGTCCCAGACTTTTATTTAGAAAAATATGATCTGGATCTCAACGCACTGTTTCTTAGTAAGTTTATTTTAAAATATGGAACTGAACTGACGCTCCTAATTGACTATAATGGCGGGTCTAACCAATCGGGCCATGTTTACACAGCTTTTCAAAAAAAGTACACCTACTCACGTTTCCCTAACAACAAAAAATTAGTATTTGTAGTCCGACTAATCGTGTTTCGCCTTACATTTACTTCTATCCAATCAAATAGGATTTAACTTGTTGGCCTATTTCCCGTAAAATGGTGGTTTCAAAACATGCCACTGTGCGATTATGATTTGGTGTTGTCTGACCCTCTCACTATTTTCTTTTGGATATAATTTGTTAATTCCGAGACTATTTGCGTAACACTTAACATATTCTTTGTCAGCAAGTCCTAAGGAACCCAAATAATAAGTTTAATGGGGCTAAGGGGCTGCGTTCAAAATATCCATTTTCTTCTACCTCCCGTTCACTTCGATACGATGTGGTGTCTGGGTACTGTCAGGCTTTCAAACGTAAACCAGTATAATGTCATGTTTCCTAATAAGGGTTTTCAGGTTTTCAAACCCAACTCTCGTAGTTGTAATGTTTTTAATCACGGTCTATTTGAAAAAAAGTTAGTGCTTCTGGCCTTTCGCGCGGGGAGGATGGCATTAATTGTATATCGCGAGACGCGTGTTAGTGTTGCATGCGTTCCTGCTTTCAGCCCTCACTCTCTCTATCCTAATTCCATCTGTCCTTCCGTTTATGTTAACGTAGTGTATAAAATGAAATTAATGGAAGTATTAATTTAGGTCATTAATCAGCTTGCGTATCTCAAGGTTTTCTTAGAAATGCAGTACACGTTTTATTGTAGAAAGCGTGTAGTGATGCAGTAGGCTTTACTATCAACGTGAAACGTTACAATTTGCAGACGAAGTAGAAAACAAGGGGGATTTTTGTACGCCATTGTGACAGCACTGTACTTTTACCATTTCTCTTTCCTTTTATTGACTTTATGTGTTAGGCTTTACATTTACCTTTTAATTTATATATGTGGATTTAGAATGTTTCACGACAAATTCTCCCCTCTTAAAACAGACGTTATATGTCAGTCTATAATTCTATATACACATAGAGAAATTTATTAATATTTCTGGGGTTTACGGTGATTCTCATCACACGGATGTCGGCTTAAAAAATCCGCTCCCAGATTTGTCTTTCCAGATATATACTCTATGCTAAACTCAAATGGCTGCATAAGTAAGGACCATCTGAGTAACCGAGAATTTTCATGCCTAGCCTGCGCTAGAAACGACAAGGGTTTGTGATCCGTTTGCAACTTAAATGCCTTCCCATACAGATAAATATTGAATTTCTTTATCGCCCGTATTACTGCAAGACATTCTTTTTCGCTAGTTGAGTAGTTGGTTTCAGCTTTATTCAACTTTCTGCTAGCATATGCCACTGGGCTCAATTCCCCATCCAATGCATCTGATTTCTGTAGCAGAGTCGCACCTAACCCAATATTACTGGCATCCGTCCTTACAATGAATTCTTGACTTAAGTCAGGTAATTTCAAAATAGGTTTGCTTGTGAGCTTTTCCTTCAATTCCTGGTAAGCCAATTCATATTGTGGTGTCCATGTAATTCGATCTGGATTCCATTTACGGGTCAAATCAGTTAACGGTGCACATATGAAATTAAAGTTTTTGATATACTTTTGGTAGAAACCACATAATGAGACAAAGGATCTCACGTCTTTCTTGGTTTGTGGTCTCGGGGCTTTCTTTAGTTTCTCTAAATTCTTGGGGTCAGGGGTCATGTTTCCCTGATGGACTGTGTGTCCCAAGAATTCTAATTCTTTACATCCAACGCAACATTTGGTTGGTCGGGCTGTTAAATTCGCTTCTCTAAGTCGATTAAACAGCATATTCAGAGAGTCAATGTGTTCCTCAAATGTTTCTGTTGCTATAAGGATATCATCCATGAAATTTGTGATGCATGGATTATTCAGAGGGTCCAATAATTTTCTCATCATTCTAGAGAAGACACTAGGCGCATTCTTCAATCCAAATGGCAATCTGTTAAACTCATAGTGTCCCTCTGAGGTACTAAAAGCTAGATAGGGTCTAACCTCAGGCTTTACTGGAATCTGATAGTATCCTTTACTCAGATCCACTTTTGAGAAATATTTAGCTTTATTTAGCCTGGCAAACAACTGATTTGTATCCGGCAATGGATCCACCTGTCCTTCTGTAATAGCATTCAGTCTCCTGTAATCTATACAGAGTCTATGTTCTCCAGAGGGTTTCCTTAAGAGCACAACACTGTAACTATACGAAGATTCACTGTGTGAAATAATTCCTTCCTTCAACAAATAGTCTATCTCTTCCTTCAAAGCTTTCTCCTTAGCAAAAGGAATCGAATAGGGTTTCATACAGACAGGTGTGGGGTCTATCAGTTTCATATCATATTCCAATAAGTTTGTATGCCCCGGTCGGTCCGTTAACACCTCTGTATGATTATCTAGAACCTGTTGCACTCTCTCTTTCTGATTTTTCGTTAAATGTGTACTGATTTTCACCTGTGCCGCTGTCTCACAGGGATGTAATGGATATTCAAATGATGAAAGTGGTTCCTTTTTCATCTCCATTGCAATGGACAAGGTCAACAAGTGTGTCTCTTCCTGATTTTCTCTTTCCAAATATTTCTTCAGGAGATTCACATGATAGATTTTTTCTTTCCCCTTCTTATCTATCTTATAATTTGTTCTAGACACCTTCTCTAGAACTGTATATGGACCTTGCCATCCAATTTGTAACTTATTTTGACTACCGGGTAGAAGAAGCAGTACCTTCTCTCCCACAGCCAAATCTCTGTCTTTAGCCTTCCTGTTGAAATAGGCAGCATGTTTCTTCCTGGCTTGTCTCAAATTTTCATTGGCAAGTTTCCAGCCAGTTTTTAAACGAGTGGTCAGCTCATTCACATATTGGTATGAGGATGTAATATTTTCCTCTGCCTTTTCATCAGTCCACGTTCTTAACAGCGCTTCATATGGACCTTTAATTTTGTGGACCTATTTGTCCATGCACCGGTATGGTCTCTTCCACTCGAAGCGCTATAGTGATGATTTTTCTTCCCAGAATTATCATGCACAAAACGACCGCTACCAATTCTTTTCTTGGGGCTTTCTCCCCACTTAAAATTCTTGATGAGAGATTTCCTCTCTACATCCTCTTCCTCCAGTTTGTTTAAGTCCGATTGAGGGATTTTCGGCTTATCCTGGGGTAAGACATCCTTTTGCACTCTCTGCATAGTGGCCATTGTAAAACAGTTAATTGAAGCTTGTCCGTGAAAAGGGGCTTCCCATTTCATGTGGTCCACTTTATTAAATTTATTTTTCTTTTCAGTGTCAGTCCTGCGTTTGCCCCGTGGCGTGTCCAGGTCCTGATCAATGTTCCCACTTGTGGGTGTTCCCTCATGTGCTATGCTACACCTTTCTACAAAATTCTCAATGTCCCACCTTGCCTTAAGCCAATAATAATTGTGAGCCACCTTTTGGATGATGGTACCAATTTTCTCATGGTCCCCATCTTGTTTCACATGTAGGCTCCTTATTAAGTCTGCCCTATATGCCTTTGGAAGAACCAACTGTCCGTGACCATTGGATCTAGTTCCGGCCTTCCTGTAAATCAACTTGTTTTTCATGTAAAAATCTCCCTTGCCTGGAGTTGTATGACAAGTTGACAATTTCCTGAAACAAGGCTTGAGGGTCTTATCCCCAGCCTGTGCCTTCCTCATCTCTTCTGGAGTGGTATCTATCAGGATATCCTCCTCCTGTCTTGAGGTCGACCTGACCTGAAGGGTGGCCATAACTATAGGGTTCCTTCTGCAACGGTCAGTGTCATGATTGTTCATCTTACAATTTTTACACCACCTCCTGTTTTGGTTGAAAGATTTTCTTTCATCATATTTCCTTTCATCGAATTGTGGGGTTTTATTTTTATTGTCATACCGTGGCCTATCAAACTGGTGCTTACCTTTGTTATGATCTCTAGGATCAAATGTATTAAAGTTCTGTGGTGCCCTAAAATTTTCTACCTGTTTCTTTTTATTACCTGATACCTCTGCCTGAGCTGCTTGATACCTTTCTGCAACATTTAGTAACTCACCCAGCCTCTCTGCACCTTGTTCCATGAGAAACTTTCTCAGGTCTGGAGCCATGGACTCTCTTAATTGTTCTATAAGGACCATTTCCTTAAGATCTTGGGTTTTCCCCAGAGAAGTCCATTTCTCCAAGTATGTCTCTAACCGTGCAGAGAACTGGTGATAGGTTTCACCTGACAGTAGTTTAGCATTCCTAAATTTTTTCCTATAAAATTCTGCGTTCTTTTCATATCTTAACAAAAGAGCCTGCATTAGCATGTCATAATTTTCTTGATCACCTCTGCTCATTTTGGCAAAAACTTCATAAGCTGCCCCACGAAGCCCTTGAGATAACTTTAAGCTCCACCTTTCTCTCTCTAACCCATACGTGGTAGCTAATAGTTCATATCTATTTAGATAGCTCTCAATATCATCGTCTTTCTCAACAAAATGATCTAAATGAAAGTTCATAGCTGAGGTTGAGGCTCCCTGACTAGCAGTAGCATCGGAGGTAAAGGGACTGGCACCATTTTCAGGAGCATGGCCTTGAAACTCAAACTCCCTTAGTCGTAACTCATGTTCCCTTTGTAATCTCTTATCCTCTGCTTCCCTCTCTGCAGTCAATCTTCTTTCCTCTCTTTCTGTAGCCAGTCTCTTGTCTTCTCTTTCTGCAGTCAATCTTTTTTCTTCTGCTTCCCTTTCAGCCTTTTTCTCTTCCAACTGGAGCCTCTTTATTTCCGCCTCACGATCCGCCTCCAATGCTCTAGCCTCTTTGTCAGCCTCAATCTGCAACCTCTTAGCCTCAGCCTCAATCTGCAACCTCTTAGCCTCAGCCTCAATCTGCAACCTCTTAATTTCTTTTTCAGCCTCTATTCTCTTATCTTCGGCCAATCTTTCAGATTCTAATTTTATTTCGGCCTGTTTTTCTAATCTTCTTTCTTCACGTTCAATATATTTGTCACATTCCGTAGTGACATTGGCAATCATAACTTGCCCGTCCATTCCTAACTCTTTTGCAGTCTGCACAGCAGCAGATCGAAATTTGGCCAGGTCCGCCCTTTTCTAACAGGTAAATGTAAACAATATCTAACTAAATATCCAAGGACAACCACAGGCACTGAGAGCTCAACTTTATTTAATTCCACCCAAGGATACCTTTTAACTTTTATTTATTCCCAATATATATAATAGGAGAAAGTTCAATATCCCGGGAGCGAGACCCCAATATATGTGGTAAAGTGGGATGTTATAAATATTTATAGGGGACTTAGTGTACTGACTGAGATCAGCTGTGAAGGTATCTGTATCTAATAAGTGTGGTGTATTACAGATGACCTTACTTGCTACCACATTTATACCTCAGTCAGAATTATTCTGGAATATTGTGATGACTACGTTAAATGTCTAGGGTTATGAAAATGATGAAGTGTAAGTCACAACAACAACAGACAGATAAACAATTTAATTTATTCCACAACACTTTACAACACTGTGACACTCACACACATATAACACTCTATAAGACTATCTTAAATGAGTCAAGTGTTTAAGTTTAAAAATATATGTATTCATTCTTTCAATAATGGGTATCCTGATTCAACTACACAGTGAACCAGGAATCACAATCAAATGTAATTACAAGTAGTATGTACACAGTTTATATATATGAACTTTGTATTGACATATTTTATTATTATTATTCTATGTGTGTAATTTGTGCATTAGTAATATGAGGTAATACTGGTTTTGTTCAAGCTTGGTTGTTGTTTTTCATCATGACTTCAAGTGTTTGATTATCGTGGAAATAGTATTGGGAAAAGTTCACAGTTCCTGTCATTTGAACCAATTAATTGTCCCTCTGTGTTTAATAAAATGTCAATTTTTGAGGGGGGCACATAATGTTGAGCTACTCTGGCCACAGAAGCTTATCTTTCGTGATGGCGGCAGGAAAAGACTCCTCTGCTCGATTGCTTCACTGTGTTCTGGAGACACCTCACTGGTCGCTATCTGGACCAAGGAGTATGCTGTCAGCCTCTGGATTCAGCAAAACTCAGACCAGGTGCTGCTTCAATAACTAGGACCACAGTCCCTGAAACAAGAAGGTTGTACCTCCTACTTCAGATCTAATTTATAATCTATTTCCACACTGAACACAATACAGAACAAACACTGAGTTCAGAGCGGTAGGCCAACTGCTAGCTTCATCTGAAACAATTTACACCAGTATACTCCTCCCTAATGGTTACTACGCCTCTGCAATTCCAGCATTATTTCCTTCTAGTCAATAAGATAGGTGTCAGTGTACTATTTGGCAATTCCATGCAGTTTTCTTTTCTCCGACACGTTCGGTTCAGGTTGGAGCACTATCTAGGCCTTGCCTCATGTTCGCTACTGAACCACGCACATATACAGACATAAATTATCAATTTACATTCAATTTTCATTAAAAAGATATCGAATATGTCAAGCTTACCACAATTCATGGAAATAATACACAGATACGTTGACTGGCGATGAATAATGGCACAAATTCCGATCTGCCTCTGTCCCAGACTTTTATTTAGAAAAATATGATCTGGATCTCAACGCACTGTTTCTTAGTAAGTTTATTTTAAAATGTGGCACTGAACTGACGCTCCTAATTGACTATATTGGCGGGTCTAACCAATCGGGCCATGTTTACACAGCTTTTCAAAAAAAGTACCCCTATTCACGTTTCCCTAACAACAAAAAATTAGTATTTGTAGTCCGACTAATCGTGTTTCGCCTTACATTTACTTCTATCCAATCAAATAGGATTTAACTTGTTGGCCTATTTCCCGTAAAATGGTGGTTTCAAAACATGCCACTGTGCGATTATGATTTGGTGTTGTCTGACACTCTCACTATTTTCTTTTGGCTATAATTTGTTAATTCCTAGACTATTTGCGTAACACTTAACATATTCTTTGTCAGCAAGTCCTAAGGAACCCAAATAATAAGTTTAATGGGGCTAAGGGGCTGCGTTCAAAATATGCATTTTCTTCTACCTCCCGTTCACTTCGATACGATGTGGTGTCTGGGTACTGTCAGGCTTTCAAACGTAAACCAGTATAATGTCATGTTTCCTAATAAGCGTTTTTCAGGTTTTCAAACCCAACTCTCGTAGTTGTAGTGTTTTTTATCACGGTCTATTTGAAAAAAAAGTTAGTGCTTCTGGCCTTTTGCGCGGGGAGGGTGGCATTAATTGTATATCGCGAGACGCGTGTTAGTGTTGCATGCGTTCCTGCTTTCAGCCCTCACTCTCTCTATCCTAATTCCATCTGTCCTTCCGTTTATGTTAACGTAGTGTATAAAATGAAATTAATGGAAGTATTAATTTAGGTCATTAATCAGCTTGCGTATCTCAAGGTTTTCTTAGAAATGCAGTACACGTTTTATTGTAGAAAGCGTGTAGTGATGCAGTAGGCTTTACTATCAACGTGAAACGTTACAATTTGCAGACGAAGTAGAAAACAAGGGGGATTTTTGTACGCCATTGTGACAGCACTGTACTTTTACCATTTCTCTTTCCTTTTACTGACTTTATGTGTTAGGCTTTACATTTACCTTTTAATTTATATATGTGGATTTAGAATGTTTCACGACAGGCCGTATATAAATGGACATCAACAGAAGTCTACCCCCGATCATGGGTACGAACAAACAGACCAACGTCTGACTTCCATGCCAGCCATAACATCTCTCTTTGAGGTCACTACGTCATCTACTGTTTAGCAACAAAACCCAAAAATACTAGCGCACAAATATGTGCGCTTCCGTGCACGATGAATTATAAATATATACTTACCACATATGTTGATGCGTACCCTCTTAACAGAAGTAGGACCCATGACTACTTCAATACTGTTAAGGAACCCAAAAAAGGACGCAACAGTAGGATTATTGGCAACATGTTACGATTGAGTTACTGTCGAGCAATTATATTTACTACTTTAAAAATGAAATCTAATGCCTTATTTGAACATTAAATTAGTATATACACAAGGACAAATCTAAATACATAACAAATACTACAATTAATGAAATACGTAAGACTATGTTTTGTAACACTATATCTTTACATATACGAGGTAGCTTCAACAAATTTCCAGAATAGTCGACTCATGTTTGATTATAGTTGTATAAGTTGGTAGTGACCTTGAGGAACTGAAATGGCTGATGTAACCTACACGTGTACTCTCGAACAGAAGTTACAGAAGTTTGTTTGTGTGGTTTGCACGTAGCATAGTCGGAATTGAAAATGTCCTTGATTGAACAACGTACAAATGTCACATTGTGTGTTTTGCTTGAGAAGTCACCCTCAGATCACGATAGCAATTTTCTCAACAACATAATCACAGGAGATGAGATATGGTGTTTTTTGTACGATTCTCAGACAAAACGCCAGTCCTCTGAATGAAAATCACCCTCATCTCCCTGTACACAGAAATTTCGTTTGGACAAGAGCAAAGGAAAAGTTATGTTGGAAGTTTTTCTTTATTCCCAGAGTATTGTCTACCATGAATTCATTCCTGAAAGCCGAACCGTTGACAAGGAATTGTACGTTGATATCCTCCGTCGTCTAAGAGATGCGATCAGAAGGAAACGCCCAGAAATATGGAGAACAAACAGTTGGGTTCCGCTGCATGACAATGCGCCAGCACATCGATCCCTACTGTTGAAGCAGTACCTCGCAACGCACAATGTGACTGCCCTGGAACATCTTCCATATTCTCCCGATCTGGCACCGCCTGATTGTGTCTTGTTCCCTCGCCTAAAGACCGCACTGAAAGGCAGAGATTCGTGGATGCTGAGTTATCACCATTGCGACAAAGCAGCTGAGAGGGGTGTCAAAGAATGGGTTCCAGGAATGTATGGACGTTGGCAATCATGTGTAGTTGCCGAACGAAATTATTGTGAAGGAAATGTAGTGTAAATAATTGTATTGTTACTTATTTCTATATAATACACAATTTCGGGGAACTTTGTGAAGCTACCTCGTATAATACGCAGCATATGTCTGTCTGTTACCTTAAAACTCGAGAACGGCTGAACCGATTTTGATGCGGTTTTCTCCAGCGTATTGAACATTCCATTTCTCTTGGAAGGTTTTAATCTATCATCACGGTAGCACAACAGGAGGCTGAACAGTGAAGACATATTGTGCAAGTCTGAAAAAAATCGTGCGAGTGGCACATTCAATTCGATACGACTGCTAAACTATAAGAGATATATCGAAACCATGTAAGAGAGACTCTTAGGGTGTAATAGTTCTAACAAAGTCCTCGAGGACATGCATCCCAGATCAATAGACAAACATACAATAATAATTTAATGTTTTCATTTTCCGCGAAATTTATAACGTTTAGTTTGCTATTGAATGTCGTCGTAAACCTTAAAGATGAACGAAAACAACTTACATTCACGGCAAGAGCATTTCCTAATCAAAAAATCCTTTACACTATAAACCTATGATTTATAAATCAGGAGTGAATATAAATATATTAATCGAGGATGTGATGGACGACGACCACGTATCTAATCCATTTTCTCTGTTGCTTTCACACAGAGATAGGAAATTCTTTACAGAGCGATACAACAGGAAGCAATCTGATCATCAGAAGAATTGTGTCCCCCTCCCCCGTCCGACAAGTGTTTCGGCCCGATATACTCCTATACACTCTAAGGGGGGCGGGCCCACTTGGGTCATGACTCCCACGCGTCTCAGCCTCCTGTTGTCTTGTATCGAAAATGAACCCATTTCACTTATGGTAGCAACTTTTATCCACAACTCCGCCAGCCGTGAAGGCAATTGTGAAAGTAACAAAGAAAAGACATATTATTCCGCTCGTTACGTCGCACACACTGAGACACCATCGCGAAGCCGACGAGTCTAGCCACTGCGCGTTCGCCACTGAAATTCTGACACTGACACCCCTATAATATACAATACCTGTTGCCCCTGAGTCACAGCCCTTTCACTAGTAAACCAAAAAACTCAACGTATTTTGGATTTAGAAAAATTCATAGTGTTTTCTGTACCGCAGCTTTTATTGTCACGATTTCCATTGCCCATTGAGGTTGTTCCACAGCCAGCCTGATGCCTTTTTGGTAGTTTCACTAAGCCTCTTCAGTGCCCTTGTTATCGACTGTCCCCTCAGCCCCAAAAGTTTCAATAGATCATACACTGATGCAGCCACAAGCCCTCTTGCGCCCACTTCAACAGCCATGACCCTTGCAGTGAACCCATCGTGTCTCAGATCTACGGCCAGATCACTATACTTGGCCGCTTTGAACGAATGTTGCTCGTCTAATCTGGATTCAAATGGCACGGTCAGTTCAATCAGTATGACCTGAAGCGTTCTGAAGAATGAAGCACTATATCCGGCCGTCTCCGCGATTTTCTGATACTCTCTGGATATGCCCCTCGTCCAGGTAGGTCTACCGCCATCTCCCAGTCATTTGCACAGTCAAGAAGAGACGGTAAACTGCTACCAGGTTTACTCGGTTTGGGGTGTGCTGACTTTCCTTCCCTCAGAAAGTATGTATTTGCGGTGTTCGGCCTGGGTTTGCTATTCGCCTTCATCCTTGCCAGATCTATTGTCGCAGCAAGCTCATTTAGCACTTTGTTATGGCGCCAAGTGTATCGCCCTTGCCCTAATGACACCTTACACGCTGAGAGCACGTGTTCGAGTGCCTGCCTTCCCTGGCACAGGGGGCACTGCTCATCATCCGACTTTCCCCATTTCACAAGGTTGGTGGCCGACGGCAGCAGGTCATACATTGATCTAAACAACGAAGCTAAGCCTAAGAGGTGCCATATGCCATATATCATTCCATGTCAAGGGCCTCTGCAGGGCTCCTTCCCATGTAGTCCATTGGCCTTGTTGGACCTGCTGCACTGCTTTTTGCAACCTCTTATCATTCTCAGCTCCTTGTATGTCCTGAACTACCATGTCTCTGCGCTCCCTGCTTGATGCCTTGGACCACCAGCGGATGTCTCCATGACCAAATCCCCGTCTATTCGTTTGTGTGTATCCGATTACCTCCCTCAGTTTGAGTGACTCTTAGGCAGCATCAACAGCTTCTTCTACTCTCCACTTCCTTCCCGTTTTTAGTGTGGGCAGAATGGACTTAACCACGTCATCAGCTGATTTGCGTAGCATCATTGCAAGCCTTGCCTTTCCAACTTTGTACTCTTCAACAACTGACTTGAAAGGAAGCAGAAGTTTTGACTTTCTGCAGTACAGTGCTACATCTGACAGACCTGGTGGTACCCCCAGCCACTTTCTCATGAACTTGTTGACCTTCTGCTCTATAGCTTCCACTGTACTTGTGCTTATTTCATATATAAGCAGTGGCCACAGCAACTTCGGTATCAACATGAACTGGAGGCACCACAGTTTGAACTTTCCCAGGAGTCTGCTTTGGTCTATGATCTGTAGCCCTCTGTCTGCCATTTCTATTGTCTGTTGCACTGCCTTCGAGTCTTTTAATTAGGCATCGTACACCCACCCAAGACTTTTAACAGGTTCCTCAATGACAGTAGGGATTCATTTTTTGGAAACCATGAATATGTCCTCTGCTATCTTCCCTTTCCTGACTGATAGGCTTCTCGTTTTCTTAGGTTTGAAGCTCATTCTGCACCAGCTGACTAGTTCATCCAGGCGTGCTAACATCCTCCGGGCATGATGTTCATCTGATTTCAGAATTGTTGTGTCATCCATGAATGCTTTGAGCAGTGGCATGTGACACATTCCACCGAGCTTTGGACCTACAGCCATTTCTTCAGCCTAATTGAGGATTACCTGCATAGCCATCACGAATAGTATCGGAAAGATGGTAGACCCCATCACAATTCCTACTTCAAGGCCAATTCACTTCGTTGTGTACTCTCTGGTTGAAAATCTGACAGCAAACCCTGCGAAATACAGCTTCAGCATTGCTGCAATCTCTTGTGCAACATGATACATTTCTAGGGCCTGCCACAACATTTGGTGTGGAACGGATCCATAAGCACTCGCTAGATCCAACCAGATTACATGGAGGTTTGTTCTGTCAGACTTTGCCTTTTGGATTGCTTCCCAGATCATTGTGGCATGCTCTAGGCATCCTGGTGTACCTGGGATACCTCCTTTCTGAATGGTAGTGTCAATGTACCCATTTGCCAGGAGGTATGTAGTGAGTCGTTTCGCCAGCACTGAGAAGAATATGTTCCCTTCCACATTGAGTATCGTCTGGTCCATGACACCATCAAAAGTCTTATCGCCAACAAGTCCTTACCTTCTAGCGCTTCTCATCTCCGTATTGACAATAGTGGTCTGGGTAAGCCTGTGTTTTATATGCTTCCCAAAATTCATAAACCCTCCAACCCTGGGAGACCCATTGTCTCTGCGTGTGCCTGCCCTACTGAACGTATATCAGACTTCCTCGACGGCATCTTCCAGCCTATTGTAGAGCAGCTTCCTTCCTTCTTAAAGGACACAAACCATGCTCTTACTACTTTTTCCTCTATTCAGCTTTCTCCAGACCGTACCTACCGTTTATTTCTGTTAGATGTTTGCTCACTTTACACTTCCATTCCTCACTCTGATGGTCTCCGAGCTCTCCGGTTTTTCCTGGACCAGCGCACGCACCCCTCTATCGCTACAGAGACTCTCCTGCGCCTTGCAGAACTGGTCCTTCGACTCAATTCCTTTGAGTTCAATGGACAGTTCTTTGACCACATAAGTGGAGTTGCCATGGGCACCAAGATGGGTCCCAGTTATGCCTGCCTCTTCATGGGCTACCTGGAGTATCAGGTGTGGCAGCAGTATCCTGGACCTTTTCCATTGATGTATCATAGATACATCGATGATGGCATAGGTCTCACCGATATGCCAGAGGTTGACCTATCTAGGTTCATTAATTTCATTAACAACTTCCACCCTGCGATCCAATTCACCTCTCACATCTCCACTGTCTCTGTTAATTTCCTTGACATTGTTGTCACTATCACTCCGCCCCACCTCACCACTTCGGTGTACTGCAAACCCACCGATGCACACAGTTACCTCCTTTATACTTCCTCTCATCCTCCGGCTTGTCGGGACTCCTTGCCTTTCTCACAACTTCTCCGCCTCCGTCGATTATGCCAAGATGATGACAACTTTCTTTGCCGAGCACAAGAAATGTTGGACTTCTTCCGTAACAGACAGTATCCAGAAGATGTTCTTACCTCTGCCTTAGAACGTGTTCTCCCTATCTCACGTCTAGAGGCCCTCAAACCCCGCCAGAAAACCTCCTCTGATAGAGTCAAGTTAATAATGACCTATCACCCTCACAGCACTGCTGTCAAAAGGATCCTGTTTCGCCACCTACCTCTCCTCCAAGCTCACCCAGTGGCGCGGGAAGCATTTAGTGAGCCACCCTTGCTGGCATATAGACGGGACAAAAATTTGAGGGACCTCCTAGTCCACAGCCGTCTGAAAACCGTCAACGATGGCCACTTTGGAACCAAGCCATGTAACCGTACACGATGTAAGACATGTCAGTATGTAATCGAAACACGTTCAGTCTCGTTCCCTAACGCCAAGTTCACCATCACCCATGGCTTCACATGTGAGTCACGCAACGTCATTTATGCTATTATATGCAAACGTTGCACCATTACGTACATCGGCCAAACGGGCACACGACTGGGCGACCGATTCTGCAGACACCTCTATGACATCTCTCAGTTTAATTCCACACCTGTGGCCATCCACTTCAATGGCCCTGACCACCACGGTGCCACTGACATCCAGGTGACAGCCATCAGATACTGTTCCTCGGACGCCAACAGTCGGTTTCGCCAGGAACAACGCCTCATCCATCTTATGGGTTGCCTCAAACCACACGGTTTGAATACCCAACATTCTTTTCTCTGAGACGCCTTTCTCTATCGAGTCCCTGTTGTATTATGACTTTCTACTTTGATGCGATCACTTTTTATTTATTTATTTATTTATTTATTTATTTATTGTTGATTTTTTTTTTTTTTAAATTTGTTTATTTTATTTTATTAAAAAATTTTTTTTTTATAATTTTTTTTTTCCTTTATTATTTTTTATTTTATTTATTTCTCTATTTAGTTTTTATTTTTATTTATTTGTTTTAAATTTATTTATTATTATTATTTATTTATTTACATTTTATTTATTTTATTTTATTTTATTTATTATTTATTGATTACTTTTTTCTCACTCTTTTCCAGTCCTTGTTTTCATTATTTCTTATTTTTATGTACTATCAACTTCCTCTTTCCGGTTTAGTGGCAGCCATCTTGCTTTGCTTCACATGTGACTGGACTTAATATTAAGGGAGTTTTTTTCTCTTATTTTTATAGTTTCATGTTCTCTACTTAATTCTCATTTTCTTTCCCTCCTGTCTCTTGTTTGTCTGTCCCTGACGAAGGCCTTGTGGCCGCAACGTAGGTTTTTCTTGTCCTTCTCCTTGTAAGACGTATTACTATTTGTGTGGGTGTGTGTGTTCTTTTTTTTTTTTTTTTTTTTTTTCAACTGTTCCACATTGAGTAGTGAGATTGGCCTGAACTGACTGATGTCTGTGGAATTTTGCTCATTCAGGATGAAGACTCCGTTCGCCTTTCTCCATTCCTTGCTTACAAGCTGGGTTTTCCACGCATTCTTCAGTAAACGGAGCAGTCGTTTGAGCACTTCAGGGCATCTCTTATACACCACATATGGAACACCATTAGTACCTGGAGTGGACGTGCACCGAGCTTTCTGGACAATGCTTTCTACCTCTTGCACGGCTGGGGGCTTGGTGTTAAATTCAGCTCCTGGCTTACTCCGCCACTTGAGGCCTCCCATGCCGCTGAGCGGCTCATCTTTGCGACCATCTGAATATGTCATTCTAAGGTGTTCTTCCAGGTCTTCTTTCCTGATGATTAGCGTACCCGACCGTGGCTGCTCAAACAGTTCTGTGGCAAACTTGAAGGGCTCCCTAAAGAATCTTTCCCTATCCCTTCGAGTCTTCCTTCTCTTCCTGCACAACCTTTCTGATCTACAAAGGGCATTATTTTGGCCTTTTAGGTGCTTCCACACTTGTCGTAACCCTTCCTTCTCTGTTGCAACTGCGTTCTTGAACAGTTTTCGGGCATGCATCTTCTGTTTCCTGATTTCTTCTATTTTAATTTGTCTTCTACTTTTTCGTGGTGGGTTACTTTCTCTTGCCTCCCTCACTCCAAACACTTTGCGACAGTGCAGATATATTATGTCGCCGATGATTTCCAGCTTCTTCTCCAAAGTTATCTGCTTCAGGGTGGTATCCAACTCTTTTGCCAAGGCTTCGTCCAGCTGTTCCAAAAGCCCTTTTGCACTGGCAGGTGGAAACTTAATTGCATCTCTCTTCCCGTCCAAGAAGTGTGTGAGATCATCATCAGGCAGATCAACTTGAATGTACTCAGCACTGTGGATTGACTCATGGCTGCGTTATTCTAACGTCTTATCCGTCGAGACAGAGCGCTGTTGATCTCCCCCAGAGGAACTCCCACACCCCTTTTTCGGCTTCTTCAGGAATAGCTGTGACGTTGCTACAAGGTGGCAAAATGGTCCATGCAATGATTATGTTGCTACTCGTTTTATGTCATTATGATCAAAGTGTTGCGTTTAATATTTCTAAACAGAGCGCCACGGCAAAATTGCTGCAAAAGTATTCGCTCAATTTGTGGGATAAGAGCACAACGTTGCATTAAAGTTCTATCAAAGACTTAGATATGATTTTGAAAGATAGAAGAGGCAACAACCCGACTCACTGGTGGTATTATCTGCAGGCGATTTAAGGCAAAATTTACACGTTTTCCGAAGAGGTACATGGGCAGACGAAGCGAATGTGTGTTTAAAAAGATGTTGCATTTGACCTTACGTTGAAACCTATCCTTCTCTAAGAATGTGCGCACTCAAATTTTCGGGAACATCGATATGGCTCTCTTTGAAGGTGTGTTGTTGAAAGTTGGAAACGGGTACTTACCTGTAGAGGGAGGAGAAATCGGTTTGAATAATACTGAGCTATGTACGGTTGTTCAGTATATCTATGAGTTGATCAATTCTGTTTATCCGGACATAATAATTTTACGAAGTAAATCTCAATCATGGTTTAAGGAACGGGCTAATTTGGGACCTAAAATAATACTGCAAATAAAATAAATAATCTTATATTAGATCAGTTTGACTCTCCTTCCCGTACATACAAGCCCGTTGATACCACATTGGACGAACAAGGCTCTGTACATTACCCAGTCGAGATGTTACTCTTTAAATCCTTCTGGGTTACCGTCTGACGAACTACGTTTAAAAGTTGGTATACCAGTCATTTTACTCCGCCATCTTAGTCCGCCCAAACTGTGTAATGGCACTGGACTCCAAATGTCACCTTTGAAGAACTAGATAGTGGAGGCCACCATTCTGACAGGTTGTGGTAGCGGGGAGAAAGTCTGCAAACCAATAATCATGATGATTCCCTCCGATCTGCCGTTCTATATAAAGAAACTTCAAATTACCTTAAAGGGTCTGTTCTTCAATGACCATTAATAAAGCACAAGATCAAACGCTTTACGTGGCTGCCGTCGACTCGAGCGATGAATGCTTCTCACATAGGCAACTGTATGTGGCATTTTCTCGAGTTAGCGCGCAGGAACACCTATACGTGTTGTCACCAAGTGATTCTACTGCGAATGTCGTCCACAAAGAAGCCCTAACTTAAATTATTTGTGTTAGAAGCACACATCAGTGCAATAATATAGTTAAAGAAAAAAAAAACTTGAACCTACTTAAAACGATTCGCAGCACACCGGACATTCACCCATTCCGACATTGATCCGGGCAAAGCCAGGTATGACCACTAGTTGTAATATAATATGTAAACCCTTTGCTAAATGTATTTTATGTTTATTATCCATATAATTTCCTTTGGCTTAACAAAATGATGATGCTCTGTCATGAAGAATCTATATTTATTTTGTGAGTGACTCATGTCCGTGAGTATGTTATGTTGTGTTATCATTATCTTATGTGTGAGTAGTGTGTGTTTGATTTCCATCAACTCTGAGGCCTGTAGAGACGTCAACAATCTGGCACGGCCCATATGTCTGTTGCAGAATGTTGGCAAACAGATTTGGAGCAGTTGGACTTTCACAGTAAAGATTACCAGATTTCTCATTGTTTCTTCATATTCGTCTTTCGTTCTCAAATAACGACATCTATTTGTGTCACAACGTTGGCTGTCTGTCTCAGGCTTCTCTCGTTGATCCTCATATGGGTATGTGAAAGCCACGTTGTCAGTCTGCTCTTTATGTGGAGCCGACATTTATAAATGATGTGTTCTTCTGTGCACAGTCTTCTCCCTCACGTCCGCATGTCTGTCTGTTTGATTGTTAATTTGTTGAACAGATGGTATTTGATTCTACAGTAGCCGGCTCTTAATTTGAAGACTATTACTTGATCTCATCTTGGTAAGGAATATTATGTCTCTGTTATATCTGCCTCTGTGTGTTGTCTGTCATTTGTCTTCGATGATATTTCGTATTATTGCTATTATCTCTAACTGTGCTTCCTTCCTGAGTTTGTGTGACGGTATTGCCTACCCTGCTTGGCAGTAGTGGTCCTACAGTGGCCAAAACTCAAGAGTATATATTATAGGCTTCAATGGAGTCTATCTTTACACAAGATTACTCTTGGCAGAAATGTCGAAAGAAGAGTTGTAAAGCTTCTATCACATGGGAGTCTTCACAAGATATTCAGATAAGCAAAAACAATGCTGACTGTCGCTGAGCACGTTAATTCTGTAATCTGCCGACACTTTTATGAAGAATTTAAGCACTGGTTATTCTAGCTCGTTAAGCCCCCACCGCTGAGTTAATCAGTTGAGTTATTATTATTTTATATATATATATATATATATATATATATATATATATATATATATATATATATATATATATATATATATATATATATACACACACAGTAGAACTCCATTTATCCGAACTAATTGGGACCGAGCCTCGTTCGGATAATCAAATGTTCAGATAATTGGATTACATAATGTATCGAGTATATGTACACATATTTCTAAAAATAATTAACCATCACAAGGAAAATACATTATAAAACATATTTATTTGTACTGTAATAATAATACGCACACTGTATCACTGTATCACCAAAATCTTTAATTACACTGCAGTGCAGGTACTACTTGTATTAATTATTTTTTTTAAGAAAGAGAAATATTTTCAAAATAACATTACAAACGATTCAAAACCAGGCGCAACTTACGTATACGTGTACTTGCACAGATGTAGCCCACTATTTAAAGTAATGAGGAATCCTCTTTTGCATCAAACTGGATAGTCTCCTTTTGGCTGCTAAGTCTCGCATTCTCTTCAACAGCAGAAGCTGTGTAGGACAGCTGTCATCTTCTTGCTCGTACCAAGCCATCGCTGTTTCTAGGACTTGGTCGACGTTTTGGGTTTTCTTCATAATCTACAAGTACATCATGTACTTCTGAGGAATCTTCATCATCGGTCACTACATGTATTTGGTTTTCTTCTTGCACAAAAGACGAAATTTCTTCGTCATTCAAAAACTGAAAACCAGAATCATTATCATTTTCTAGCCACATGTGTGCATCATCTTTGTCACAGTCCGAAAATCCGGGCATTGCTTGAAACAGTTCCACAACTTCCTTTATACAATCATCATTTGTGTCCACTGCAGTGGTTTAATTTCCTCCTTTTTCCCAAGAAATCTATTCCAAGCCTTGTTGAGATTATCTTGTGACAGGGTGGTCCAAGCATCAGCTAACATATACCAGCAGTCTTTGAGATTAAGCTTTTTGGAAAACGCCAAAAAACTGTCTTCACCTTCAGCCAACAATAAACGACACAGGACTTCCTTCTTGTACATCTTTTTAAGCTTTGCTATAACACCCGGATCCATTGGTTGAATCAGTGCTGTTATGTTGGGAGTTTTGTGAACTTCTAAATACAATATCTAAATTAAATTAAAACAGTATATTGCATAAAGTAAAAGATAGGATAGTACTACAAATTTTCATTGTTTTCGTCGCCTACGTCTTCAGCGTATTATTTGATAACGCCTTATCGCCGAAATAAAGGTACCAAATGCTTCTGGGTAACCTTGAGATAAACGTACCTCTTTTCCAAGTTCAAGTGAAATATTTCCCTAGAATACATTGTGGAAGGGAGGGGGACGCAAATCACGTCTCACATTGTTTCTAAAAATAAAACCAACTTGCTAGCGTTGCCTTAGGCGGTTTTCAAATTACGATATAAACGTTAGAAAATGTGGACACTACAGTCATGGAAACACGCTTAGCTCTTGTTGCGAATGACGTAATTCTCGTGTATTACGAGAGACTCTCGTATTTAGCTTGAAAGTACATGGAAAAAGAATTGAACAGGAGGTAGTTTAAAAATAAAAAACTAACATAGAAAAAAAGATGGAATTTTGAACCAAGCCACGTAGCCCATAAAAATCATATATTAGTGTACCTGAAGACTTGCTGACCAAGAATATGTTGTTAGTTGTCTAAATAGTCCATTAGATAATCAACTATTGGTAATAATACATAGAGAATCGGAGATACTGTCAGGTCAAGTCATGTCTGCTTAGATTGGATAGCATATTTTTGGGGGAAAAAAGTAAGTGACAGGAATGCTAAGATAGTACGATGAAGGGGATTGGATGAAATTTGAAGGAAGCCGTAATATTATTGGCTGACCTAATATACAAATCTAGTTGGTAGTAGTAACGCATAGTGGTTTGAGATAATTTTTTTTAAGAATTCATTAAAAAAAAGAGATGCTTGGTCTCATTGACCAAAGCCTTTTACTTTATCGAAATAATAGGTTACTTGCTGCCATTTTTCCAAAATATTCAGAGGAGCAAGAAGCGATGAGCAGACTTGTGCTTTTTTATTAATAATACTACCATCTGAAAGCAGTCTGAACAGAGGCAGTGATAAAAGTGTGCCATATTCGATTGCCTAATTCATCGTTACTTGTTTACATTTCCTTGATATGTGGTAAGATTGATTTTATTGACTTTTCATTAAACAAAGGTTTGAGTGTAAGAAAAGGCCATGGTAAAAGATTGTAATTAAATAGTTCCATGGCAGACGTAGGCATAGCCTAGATGTTGATCCATCATATAAGGGACTATCTAAGAAGTTTAAGACTACAGGACTATATATATATGATGGTCATACAGGAACATTACACCTATCTTATTGCATGGACAAGATTACTGCAGGAATGACAGAGGCGTAGCATCCACTAGGGAAGAGAACAAGAAAACTGGTACCATTTGTTCCATCAAACTAAAGGGGAGAAGCAGTGTTGTCAGAGAGAGCTGACCATGTTCTTTTGTATGTATGATTTCATGTACATTAGGAGGAATTAGCTTGATATTAAGACAGAACCATAACTTGCATTGACAGGGGTTCCTGCTGGCACTTGTCTGGTGCTAGTACTCGCTCATTGAAGAAGTCTGCACGATTTCTAAGAGTCTCTGGTACTTGCTTGTATTAGGAAAGTTCAAGACCAGAGGAGACTGAAGAGTTTGGCCAAACCAACTACAACTGCTGTGATTCCAGGACCCAGATAAGTGAAATATCTGGCCTGGGACAACTTATCACGATTAAAGAAAAAGCTCCTGTCTAGACAAAACGTTCCTCCAAAGAATAAATGAACAATCCTAGTGAAACAAAAGACAGTGGGATGATGACAATCCTCACCCTGCTTCCCAGTACCTGTAGTTAAATAGAGTAATTAACACCAACTTGAAAAATTGTAACAATGTACTATGGACATATTGTCTGTTGTATGTAAATATCTTTATATATATTTGTAAATATACCTATCCATCTAAATTGATTCTCTTTGATTTATAGTCCTGACCAAAACAACTTTAGGCTCAGGACCAATAAAGTTTAACAAAAGATATTTTAAATATAAAATTTAAGAGCTGGAGTTAGTTGAGTTTATCATAGTAATTAGTATATGTTTGTATATGTTTTTGTATTGAGATTCTTTAACAACACTCTTACAATACCCTAGACACTTTATGTAGCTTTCAGTCACGCTAGTCAAAAAAGAATATAACTTAGAGTGAGATCGTAATGTGGTAACAAGGAAGGTACTCTGTAATACAGTTGTTCATTGTTTACCTCAGAGACCTTCACAGTTGACCTCACTCAAGTACAATTATATGCATACCATTCTTCTTAACATCAAAACACACCACAAGGAGGCAGAAAAATTACTTTAAAATTTGCATCAACTGCATTCAATGTATCCGTCTCTGGATGAGATGATGCATTGTCCAGTAGAAGAATTACTTTTCCAGTGTTCTTTTCTTGTTCTCTCAACCTCTTCACATTTGGGATGAACTGATTTGTTTACCAATCAAGAAATATTTCATTATTCATCCAAGCAGTCTTCTGTGCTTTGTAGCACAATGGGAGACATGTCACATTCTTTAAACAACGTGGTTTTTTTACTTTGCCGATCATTAGCACCGGTAAACGATGACTTCCACTGGCATTCGCGGCTACCAAAATTGTTACTCTCTCTTTGCACTACCTAGCGGCAGCTGCTTCGCGCTGAGATGCAAGTGATTTTTGAGGCAATGATTTCCAGTATAAGCCAGTCTCATCGGCATTATACACATCATCGAGTGAATAATCTTTTCTTCCAAAAAAAGCCAAGAATGTTTCTTTAAAATTTTCAGCGGCAGTTGCATCGCTAGATAATGATTCCCCTTGAATCTCCAATTCTCGTATGCCATGACGACATTTAAAGTTTCTTAACCATCCCTGGCTAGCCTTAAAGTCAGGAGGACCGTCAAGATGATTGTTGAACTGAAGTGCCTTTTCACACAATAGAGAGCCAAAGATAGGTTCCCCTTTGCTTCTTCTTTGCACAAACCATATATACAAAGCCTCTTCCAATTTTAAATCTTTCGCATTTCTCATGGTTTTACGTTTCTTCGACCCATTTTCACTATCCAATTTCGATGCAAAACTCATAATTTTATCCTTGTTACTTTTGATGTCAGAGACGGTAACTTTCCCAACATTGAAAATCCTCGCAAGTGAAGACACAGTTTCACCTTTTCCTAGTCTCTTGATAATTTATGTTTTCGTTTCAATTGACAAAGCATTGCGGTTCCTTTTATATGCTTTAGGCCTACTGGAAGATGCCATTGTGATGATTTTACCATGATACAACGTTAAAATATCTCCAAATTTAACGATAAAATGTAGAGTTAAAAATAATGCGTCAGATACTAGGAGACATGCTTGCCCATGCCAGCCTTTTCCACCGCCATTTAAAACTAACGAGTTAGACGTGCAGACGAAACGTTTACCCTTTGTAGACGGGAGAGAACGGAGGACACCAAAAGGAAAAATATGACTGAACACGTGTTTGAAGTTCGAAAGGCTAAAAGACGCAATTGGGGGTGAAAGGAAAAAAATTCACGTCCCTAGTTGACATAAGTAAGGAAATGGACAAGAAAACGACTTTAGCTCGTGTCAGAAACAGTCATTTCTTGGACTTTTACGATACTTGATTGTTATTTGAATGCTGCGGCAAAACACATGAGGGAATGTTCTCGAACAAATTTCAAAAACTAAACTTGAAAAAAAAAATATGTTTTTTCTTAATAATAGAGTTATGAAAATAAAACCTAGCTAGTTTGATAGCCCATCTTGAGCAGTGAAATAATATGCTTTCATTTATTCAGACGGATAGATAATAAAGAAGATATTGACAAAAGACTGTATTGTTCATATCAGACGAGCAACTGCACTGTTAACCCATGTCACTAAAAGTTTCAAAATCTTGGCCTTGAGCATGCAAATGTAAAAATCGAGCTGTAATTAAAGAGAGGGGAAGTGGTGGAGAATTGTAGCTAAAAATAACTTAGGAGGCAGATTCGTGTAGGAAATGCATGTAGAACCAAGTGTGTTTTTATGAAAAAAACAAGTAGAGACAGACGGACTAACAGACCGTAATACATACTTGACTGAGATTTGACTGAAGTGACTTTTTGGTTGTAATTTGAAAGTTAGGGGGGAAGTCGGCGATTGGTCAACGCATTTTATAGTAGCGGGACAGAGAGGTGAAATTCTGCCATTTTACATAAGTCTGTTCAGAGAAGCAGTTTAAATTAAATAGTGGTGTTGATTCCTGAAGAATACAAATATATAGTGGGACGCCATCATACAGCCAGCAGCTCAGCTGAGTTTTGCTAGCAAATTTAACTGTGTTCTCAATTCTGAATTCTGGTAAGAATGAACAATATTTATTTTGTATATTTTAATAATTCGAGTAATTGATACTGCCATATCATAAAAATGATTACGACAAGTAAGTGTTCGCTCTAGATCCCAAACCCAAGTTCAGGGTCTAGAGACATACATACAAAGAAAATATATAGGAACGCCTAAATGAAACTATGAAAAAGATCTAGTGTTGAGATCAGTGGAACATATCACCTATCTTATTCAATAGCAGGAAGCTATTGAACATATCTCAGATGCAATGTAGTCTTGGGGGACTAGTACTATGTGAAACCAACTAGGTAAGATGTGCTGTGTGGTCAGAGAGATCTGACCCATTCTGTGTGGTGTTGTGGTGTCGTGTTGTGTGCAGAAGTGGCTCAGGAGGTAGAATTCTGACACATGACCCAATACTTTTGTTTCAGAATTGTGAGTTTCTGTTTGGCACCAAAGCGGTGTCAAATGCTGTAGTAATATATACAAGTGTGGACCAGTGCAGTCTACCATTGTGTCAGAGCAGCCGTATATTGCCCCCAGCACGGAGAGGTGGGGCCACCAGATTCCAGCACCAGAACTACGCAGTCAAGATACGTGAGCGTCTGGCCTGCTGGACATTCACCAACTAATTTACTAACTAACTCACCAACTATATTACCACCAACTAGAACATACCATTTTTGGGAAATAAAATTTGTATTCCTCCCATCAGTAAATGGACAATGTTTTGGTAGTCACAGAGTGGGTGTGATGACACCACCCCAACAGCAGATCTAGTAATAAGTTCTCCTGGGACTATCTTAATATAATTATTATTAACCAGTCATTTGAAATAATTAGGTACACATTTTCCATTTATTATGTCATACAATTATGCATTCCATTTATAACTCCATAATATTTCTTATGTTCTGACCAACTAAATATTTGGTTCAGAACAAATAAATTTATGAAAAGATTTAACTTTTACAACTAAAACAGCCTGAGCTAGTTTAGTGTGTTATACAGTTTATTAATATTATTAGACTTCTTAATTATATCTGTGTGTGTGTGTGTAATCTACCACAACACATTGCATATCAGTACCCTAGACTTTTAAAGTAGCCACATTCATTAGTAAAAAAGATATGTGTGAGGTCGTAAGTGGTAGTAAGAAGGGCTTTCTGTAATTCACATCTACATTTATCTCAGGAGCCTTCACAGCTGACCTCATACATCACACTAGGTAACATCAACCATACAATACCATCAAAATCCACTACAGCCATATCGCACAGAGAAATACTTGTACACCAAAATTATTCTGCTGTAGTAGCAGACACAATTATTTTAAGTTGAACTGTCTGTTTAGCCAGTGTTCTGCCTAGAACGCACACGTACACTGGATTGGTAAAGCAGATATTAACTGACTTTATGATCTAACTGACTTCCTGTACGTAAGCGACCAACCATTAGCCCATCCCATTTTTTTTTCCTCGGATAATTGGAGTAACGGTCTAGTTGTTCTGCGTCTGTCTATATGACCCTCTTATGATGGCGTCTCTCACAACGTCAGTCCACTTCCACCTTTACTTGGTTCCAGAGATAGTACTTTCTGATGGTACCACCAATAAGCCAATCTTGGCTACAGACGTTCTTTGCTCAGATAACTAAAAGAGACGAGTCGTTCTCTTACACGCGTCTGGGATGTCTTTAATGGTGCAATAGATTCCCCTCTGTCTCCGTGTGTCTTCAGTTTCCTAGTCCTGGTGATACTTATTAAAATGTAGATATTTTATGTGCTTTTTTAAGACTTATCTGGTTCTCCAATAAAAGGTTCGGTTAACAAAAAGGAATTATGAAGACAGTCTTCACTCTGGCGACGTCTGAGATTGTCTCGGCGAGCTTGAAATTCACAGTGAAATAAAACTGCGAAATGGTCAGCCTATATTCTCCCTCAATGTTGTTATGAATCTAATCAGAAAGATCCAATCATTTAAAATCATGCAGATAGGGCGTGATATTTCAAAATAGTCCCACGTGCAACAAGGTGCGTACCTGCACAGGTCACGTATTACCATATATGGACATCTGATGCCTTGCATACACTCTCACAAACACATTTGTATACTCACTGTATAAAATGTAATAAATCCACGATTACTTTTAACCAAGGGACCGGAAACGATTATATCACACCTGTCTGCCCACACGTGTCACACAGAAAGTAATCTCGTTATATGTCGTGTGAATAAGCAAACTCCGTGTCTTATCGGTGATTAAGCCGAAACGCTGGCCGATGTACATGTTAATCTGCCGCGCCTATAACCAACAAATCTGGGTAGCGCCAAGAAAATGAGATGTATCATATCATCCGTTCCTTGCAAATGTGATATTTTATTTGGCCATGTCTGCAGAATGGGAGAAGATCGGCTACCACGACAAGCATGGGAAACAAAGAGCCAGGGATCCAGACCTCCAGGACGACCCAGAGTCCGCTGGGAGGACAACATTAGACAATCTTTGAAGGACCGAGGACTAGAATGGAACAAGGCCAGGAAGAAGACAGCTGATAGAATGGTCTGGCGCTCTCTCTTCCAAACCTCTACACCTCACGGTAGAAGGGGAACGACTAAGTAAGTAAGTAATAAATAAAATAACAACTGACGTCATTGGACGATTTTTATTTTCTTCTCATTTGTCTCTATTGTCTTTGTTATTGTTATTGTTGATCATAATAGACTTCATTGCACTCCGGGCAAACCTATAGGTGCCCAATCTCCCTCTACAAATGACGATGGGTATGAATGTTAATTGTTCCTGTTGTGCGCTGATTGTATACACGACAGAAGCATTCTTGCATACAGCCATCCTTGCAAGTCTTACGGTTGATGACAGATAGTGGTCCCGAGCAATTCTGTTGTGGGTTCATTTTAGCTTTTATCTTCACATTTCTGTCTCATAGTTTATCTTTATTTTCTTCCACTTCTTCAACCTAATAAGTTTTTGAAGCTAGCCGCTTGGTAGAAGTAGTAACATTCGCTTTTGTATTTGTGTCAATTACTTCAAATTTATTTCAAACTTGAACGAAACTTATAAACTGAGATATTTGATTCAACGCCTTGAATTGACGACCTTACGTTTATATTCAACGAAACATGTACTTAAAATGAATAAGTTTACTCGACACATACTTTTATCAAAGAACGACCAACGTCAATATCAAACAACGATCATTGTCCTCAAAGACGCGCGTATCATTTCAAATAATTTTTCTTTAGTGCACAAATACATTGACATCTCCTTTGCTTCATAACGATACTCCATGAGTCAAGTATAAATATATTCATAACGTACAATCCATTTCCACACACATGTCATCACTTTTATAAAGTCCAGACGGCGTTTATCTATTTATGAGCTTCTTTCAAGACACTTTGGTATTATCCATAAATCAATGTAATTCTCCTATAACTATATATGATTCCTCGTATCAGTCCATTGGGACATATTCCATTAATCCAAATACAGGAGATTATAAATCCACTCAAACACAATCCTACACTTCAGAGACAGCTGTCTTCTAAACACTTGGTAAACATACTGCCCAGTAACTAATACAAACATGCTGACGTCATGTGCGCGGATACGCATACATTTCAAACTCAGTCATGTCTTGTCTGTGCACCGTATCTCAAAAGAAATCGATCTATGTGGTGCGCAAAAAGACTCTTCACTCGGCCAAGTCGAAACGCGCTAAAACAATGATAACACATAAGGAAGGGAAACCCGAGGCCTGTAAACAGTAAATAAATATTAGACAAACATCAAGGTATGTTTTCAGGCACTAGTAAGAAATAAAGAAGTAGAAAACTAGACAACAGAAAAACTACAGACGTGATTCGGTGACGGAGTATTGAAAGGTTTATTTTAAATGTTTGTGTATGTCTGTGTGTAGGTACGTTGTTAGCTGACAACGCAAGATTTTGAAAGATATCCGTATATTTACCACAAACACAAAAATGTTGTGCTAAAAGAGCTATTAATTCATTAGTAAATTTTATTCGATTGGATTTTATTTACTCTAGAATACTGATCAGGAACCACAAATGGATGAGGTCCAGTGTGGAATCCGAGCAAACCGAAGTACTCAGGACTTTATCTTTACACACAGGCAGCTTTGTGACCGGGTGAAGATCGTGATAGTGGATTTTGTGGAAGGGATGTAATTCTGTATTTTACTTGATATAAGGGAAATAATTCCAGGACTTTTCTTATTGTGTTTCTTCTGGTAAATACTGGTTAATCACCACAGTTAGTAATTCCAGAAGGGAGGAAAAACCCAGGTAACTGGTAGATCTCATAAGCGTCTTGATGGATTCTAAATTTGATCTTGAAACGTTGAATATAATTGGCAACTCATACAGTCAAGTGAAACTTCACTAGAACAGATTACTTGAAGGATCCAAATGGTTATATAAAAGGGTGTACTTTATTCAGTTCGTTTTATGAAAATGCAGTGGCAGTTCGATAAGAATTTCTGGTGGGGGAAAGCAAAACTGCCAGCTTTAGCCTCCAAGACGAAAGGCTTGTGGAATTTCTTATATACTGTAGTCGTTTTGTTATCTCTGTGGAAATCCTAACGAAATGAAAATGCGATTCGAGACTTCAATTATAACTAAATCGAACTTACTTCAGGTTCAATGAACCACACACATAATCGTGGCAGGGGTTAGTGCTGGTTCACTTAACCATCCTGGATGGTAGAGGATTTCATAGAAGGATATTATTATCCAAACCGTAGGAGTCAAGGGCTTTTTCGTTCTTTAGTAGTCGTAGCGCCTGGTTGCTCCAAACCTAAACTAAAGAACTTTTTTTTTTTTTTTTTTTTTTTAAACCTTTATTGGGTCAATATTTTACAACATCCATAGTATTTACCCATAAGAAACATGTTCCGACCAACATTACGTTAAATGGGCAAACGTTAGAAGAAGTTAACACCTTTAAATATCTCGGGTCCACTATATGTAGTGATGGAAGATCAAATAAAGAAATCAAGACAAGACTTGAGATGGCCTCAGCTGCCATGACAAGGTTGAATGTGATCTGGAAAAGTAACATCAGTTTTCCTGTGAAGATCAAATTATACAAATCACTTGTATTATCTATTCTCTTGTATGGGTGTAAGGGCTGGACACTCACTGCAGATACGGAGCGAAGGATTCAGGCTTTCGAGCATAAATGTTATAGAAGAATTTTGCGCATTTGCTATAAAGAGCACAAAACAAATGTCTATGTTAGAGAGAAGATAAACACCTATGCAGGCCATCAAGAACCACTTTTGTCAATAGTGAAACGTCGAAAGCTTGCCTGGTTTGGGCATGTAACTCGTCATGACTCCCTTTCGAAAACGATCCTCCAGGGAACAGTCGAAGGTAAACGGAGAAGAGGAAGGCAAAGAAAATCCTGGGCTGATAACATCAAAGAATGGGTAGGACACGGTTTCTCCACACTTGTACGCATTGCTGAGAATAGAGAGCAGTGGAGGACCCTGTCTGCTGATGCTTCCACCATGGCAACCCTACGACCCATGACGGGTTATGGGTTGAGATGATGATGATAGTATTTACAAGAGTTAAAATTCATACACATTCTAAATAGTACATAGTGTGAACTACTACCCCTCCCTCCCCCCTCCCCCTATCCCCAAGTCAGCAATATTATAACAAAAGGATACATAACAAAAGCCATATCAAAACCCAAAACATCCCAACCATATCCCAAGCAATATCCCAAACAATATCATAGTGAGTACCAACATTATTATAGATGGTGAAACAAATGAGGCTATGAACATCGACACCTTACTATGAGATGATTTATGAAGACGTATATAATAAAGGTTATTTACAGTCAAAGCAACCTGCTTTGCATGATGACCCAAAGGCCTCAAGTATGATTTTTACATGACGTGAAATATTTACAAGCAAAGCTACCTTGCTTTGCATGACAAATGAAAGGTCAATAAAGGTTTTAAGTATTTAAACAACAACACAAAAGTTTCAAATCTGTTCTATTATGTTTTGTGTTATTTGTTCGTATATCTGTGAAAATATTCTACTGTCGTAAAGTATGCCGTCATGTACTGCCCTATTTCTACATATCCACACTAAGTATCTAAATTCTGCTAATAAAGTTAAGAGTTTAAGCTCTGTCTGTCTCGGTAACTTAGGTAAAATATTCAACATGACCACTTGGTACATTCTGAGCGAATGCGGTGTTTTGGAAGTTATTAGTGTTCTTAGTTTGTTTATTGTAGGGACCACTGTTCCACATGTGTAAAACAAGTGGTCTTCTGTTTCTATTGCATTGTTACTACACAGTTTACACCTTGGTTGCGCCTTGCCTGCTTTCATTGCTGAATGCTTGCTCATGATAGGTGTTAAACTGTACAGTAATCTAAATGTAACTTGTGTGGCTTGTGGCTTGACGTCTATTGCGTGAATGTTTGCGAAACTCTGTGTGTAATCCATTGTAATGTTGTACCCCCGTTTTATTCGTGTACCTAAGTGGGGTTCCTGTGCTCCTACTAAAAGTTTGTATATGAGTTTAGTGTCTTGTTTTATTAACTGTTCATACATTCCCCCTTTTAGATTTTCTATGCATATCCTATAAAAAGGTGGTGGGGTGTTAAAGGAATGTGGTTGGTTGTTTTCTAGTTTGTGTAACTTAATTAGCCTAAGTCCGATATAATAATGTGCTAAGGGGTACAAATTTGGGTTTTTAATTATCTCCCCTATATATTTAATCCTTAAAGCTTTAATTTTAGTGTTGATGTCTTGTAAGGCTATCCCCCCTTTATGTTTGGGCTGTATTAGGGTTAAATGTTTAATACTTTTAAAAGTACCCCTAAGAATGAAATTCCTAATCAAAACATTTATTTTAGTTACCACAGACTTTGGCATAATTTAGATATTTGCTGTATATATAATTTTAGACATAATGAAACAGTTCACTATGATGCTTCTCCCAAAAATAGTAGCTGTCTTGTATTTATATTTCTCTATCATGTTTTGAATTTTATCTACTAACTTTACCCATGTCTCTGTATTGGGGTCATAAGGGTTGCAGGAATAATTTATCCCATAAATTTTGATTCTATTAACTTGCGTTAACTGAAAGGGGAAATCCGTCTTGTTTGCCCATTTACCTAATCCTATTAAACTAGATTTTTGAATATTTAGTTTGGATTCATTAGCGTATCCAAACTCTGTAAAGGTTTCTAATATCTTTCTTATGGAATCTACAGTTGCTGGGAGGAATAAAGTATCATCAGCTTACGCTAATGATTTTCTTTCCCCTTTCCCGGGTATAAAGTCCCCGTGATGTTTACATCTTGTCTTATTTTTTCCAGCACTGGCTCTAGTGTTAAAACGTATAACATGGGAGACAAAGGGCACCCCTGTCTCACCGATCTTGTCAGCCTAACTGGGTCACTTAAACTGTGATTAATTAATATTCTACTATGGGGTTTTTTTGTATAAGATTTCTATCCATGTTCTAAAGTATTCCCCTATGTTGTTTGCTTGTAACGTTTTATGTAAGAAGGAATGTGATACTCTGTCAAAGGCCTTTTCCTGATCTAATGATAGTATTGCACTTTGACACTGTCTATCGTGCGTGTATGTGATCAAATCCCTTATGAAGTGTGTATGTCTACAAATGTTCCTACCATGTACACTGCATTGTTGGTCAGCGTGTATCAAGTTCTCCATGAATAATTTAAGTTTCAGAGTGAGAGCTTTGGACTAGATTTTATAATCAGTATTTAAAAGCGAAATAGGCCTGTAATTTTTGATTGACTTTTTGTCAGCATTATCTTTAGGTATTAAAGTAATAAAGGATTCATTTAAACTATTCGGAAGCTCTCCTTTCTGGAAGGCTTCCTCAAATACTTTAATTAAAAGGGGGCCTAAAATTGGGAAAAAGAAAAAGTAAAATTCTGCCGTTAACCCATCTGGGCCGGGTGATTTATTTTTCTGGAAAGTACTGATCGCTTCCCTTAAGTTTTCTAAAGTTAAAGTTTCGTCTAATTTCTTGCTCTCATCATCACTTAAACGTTTTGTGTAGTGTAGAAATTTATCCTGTATGTTTACGTTAGTTGGTTCTTTAGCGTATAATTTTGTGTAATATTCAAAAAAAGCGTGTCTAATATTAATGTCTTCTGTCTGTTGTTTCCCATTCATGTCAAATATTTCCTGGATCTGCCTACTGTGTTGTACATTTTGTTCAATCGCTAAATATTGTCTACTGGGTGTTTCTTGTGTAATAGTATTTAATTTTGACCTAAGGAGAGCCCCTTGGTATGTGTGTTGTTTGTACAGGTCTAATTTCTCTTCTAAAGTATGAATGTGTGGGTTAGATTTGTCTATCTGTTTAGTTAAACTTATTGCGTCTTCCAATATATTTTGTTCCCTCTTAAAAGCCCTGTGTATTGTTGTTGCTAAAGTCTGTGTTCTGTCCCTTATTGTGTTTTTTAGCAGGTCCCAATATTCTGTAATGTTGTTATTGGGGATATCCTGTGTATAACCCTGAATGAGTTGTGTTAATATATCTGTGAAGAAGGTATTTGTTAGCAAGTTATTGTTGAATTTCCAATGCGGGGATCTCTTTAATTTTGTATATGTGAGTCCCGTACTTAGAACTGTATATACTGCTTGGTGATCTGTAAATTTAAGCGTGTTTTTATATGGTAAGTTTTGTGTATATTGTAATTATTGGATGCGTAGAATCTGTCCAGTCTTGAGGCCTGTCTAAAATATGGGTTTGTCTTGTCGTGAAATGTGAAATCTTGTGTGTTCGGTTGTAGTTTTCTGTAAACGTCTACTAGGTCATGTTTGTCAAGAATGGGTTGTAAATGTCGTATTGATAGGGGTATTTGAATTTTCTTTCTCTGAGATACGGGGCCTAAGGAACTACTGTCTAAATTGGCCAAAACACAGTTAAAATCTCCCCCTAACACTATTCTAGTTTCTTTGTAGTGCTTATCTATAGTGTCATACAGTCTGTCGTAAAATTTGGGTTGGTCAGTGTCTACTGCGGGTGCATATATATTAATGAGCGTGTGCGTGTCATGTTTATTGTGTTTGCTCTGTATTTGAATTATGACGGTTCTGCCACAACCGTCTGTCCTATAATGCACTGTGTCCCAATCTTCGTTAATTTGTAAGATGGCGACACTGCTATGCCTGGGGCCTAGGGCGAACCAGCCGTGTTTAAGTCCTAACCTAGTTACAATCCGACTGGCAGAAACGTAGGACGTAATACCTGTCTGTTGCAAGAACAAAAAATCAGGTTTATCTTTTTTAATCAGTTTGATAATGTGCTCTAGCTTATTCCTCACACCGTTGATATTGAGGGATATTAGAACTAGGCTGCTTGACAAAGTGGTATCTGAGGGTTGGCCACTTGTTGCAAACTGTCTACCTGGCAAAGTGGCAGAGTGGGCACTTGCCATATCTAAAATATTTGACAAAACGGGGACTGGACCGTTCGTCTTTTTTGAATTAAAAAGCAGAGTAGTGGTCTGAGGCTGGCTACCCGCAACAGGTGAAATATTCAACAAAGCGCTAGTTGATGGTTTATCATGTGTTTTAGGGGTTGTAATAGACAAAGTGATAGGCTGGTCACTTTTTGCACATGGTTTACACACCAGAGGGGTGACTGTGGGCTGACCGCCTTCTGTCTTAAATAGGCCGCACGACACATTCGTGTTTACATTGTTAGACCAATCAGTGCATGAGGGCTGACCGATTAAAATAAATTCTTGGTTGCTAGACTGGATAGTGACTGAGGACTGGCTATTCGTCAAATTGCCCTGATAGTTCGGGCCAGGTGCAGGCAAAGCCGCACCGTCAGACCTTCCCGCCTTGACGGGGGGGAGGGTTGGCTGCTTAATTACAATTGTGCGCATTTAAGGGTGCGTGCAGTGTGTGTTTGTGTGTAAAAGCAAAAACATCAAAGAACTATTTACATTAAGCACAACTCTTAAATAATAATAATAATAATAATAATACACACTCCATAAACTATAGGTGTTTACACGTTTTACTTTTAAAATTACATCACTATGAAATAAAGGAAAAAAGTTCATTTCTCCGGACACCGGCAGCTCACTGTCTGTTCTTGTTGTAGGTGCAACCAAGGCTTTCCTATACTTGGGAACTGGACAGGTCTGTCTGCACTGGGCCTCAGTGCACGGGGAAAGAACTTCTAGTAGTAAATTCATTCACTCACATGTTCAAAAGGCTTGTCCATCTATGAAGATATCTGCTTGGGACAACATGGCCTCCATGTCGTCCTCTTCTGTAGTTGCCGCCCAACAGGAGGAGGTTTGCGTATTGAACGGCGTCGGCGCCTCTAAAATTTCATGTCTTGTTGGTGATGATCTTCTGCTGTTAGGTGCTGACATCACATGCTCGTCGGCGACAGGTGTCGACAAGTTCTCTCTCGGGGAGGGCTCTGGCGTAGGCGCCCTGGGTGATGGTGGCAAGTCTCTTTGGCTAGGGGAGCGCTTGCTCGGCGACTTGCTGTCACTACGTTTTACTTCTTTTGACCTCACAGGCTCTGTTGCCTGGAGCAGGAATCTTTTTCTATTGATTTCTTTTTTTTCATTCTTGTTATTTATAACTTTTGTATATCCATCACCCTCACTGGCATCTGGGCCATCCGGGGTAGGGAGCTCGTCTGCTCTGCTCTGCTGGTGTTTTTTTTGACAGCTGTTTCTTCCTCCCTCATTTTCTTGACCTGGTGGGGTGGCGCCCGCTTCCTAGGGCATTGACTGACCCAGTGGTCATCCTGCCCACACACCGCACACTGTATTCTTCTTCCGGGCAAGGACACCCATATTCTTAGTACTTTGTCCTCGGCTGCTTTCAAGTGCACAAAGTGCGGTATCCTATGTTCGGATGGTCGGTATTGGAAATTCCACATGTCGTAGGCATTTTTGATCCTGTACACTTCTACGTCTTTATCTCCCGACACTTCCACCGCTATTCTTTTTACTGCCTCGGGTTTCATCGTGGGCGGCATCCAATGCAGCACGCCTTTGGATCTTTCCTTGTCATGATGCTCAATCTGAATGCTCATCTGAGGGTTGGTCCACTCCAATCTTTTTTCCGTGCAGACCCTTGTAGTGCTTCAGCTGAGCTGCTGCTGTTAACGTGGCATACCACTTATAAGGGCCCGCGAAGCGGTACAATGTGGCGATGCCACTCAGGCCGACGCCGGCTGGTCCAGCTAATATGCTGGCTATTAAAGAATACGATGCCTTGTTGGCCTGCGGCCCTGAGATCGTAATTACCAGTGTCCCTGGTCTATGTAGCATGCCTCCCTCTAAGTCTTCGTTTAGATCAATTAAAATCACGGGCACGATAGGTGAGTACATTCTTATTTCTATCTTTCTTGGTACTAAAACCAAATTGCATTAAACAAAGTCACAAGGCTAGCCTAAGCTAACAGCTAAGGCTAACACCACAAACCTGAGAAGTTACAGCAGGAGGTAAAAACACGTCTTCACGTCTCAAAAGGTTAAGATAACACCTTCGGTTGGACACTAGCTTTGAGATAACTGCCTCAAGCTCTCTCTCTGTGTGTCTGTATCTAAGATGCATCAGTTTTTATACTTGTCTGGTGCTATGGCTTGCCAGAGGAAGTATTTCTCATTGGAGTTAAGACCGGAAACTTTCTAATGATTGGTCTTGGGGGCTAGTGGACTGTTGAAATAATCTTTAACCTAACTAGCTACGAATCCTCTAGTCTAAAATTATTGTTTCTATGTGATGATGACCAACCATTGTTTAAAGTTCTCTCTAATCTAAATGTTTTCCGGTCTGACTTGTATGTAGGCCACACAAGATTTGATGACATCATGGGTTCATGTGTGTCATGACTGATGATGTCATTGATTCTTGACTAGTGGTTTATTTATCTAACTAGTCATTCATAAAATACTTTACTATAAGGCTAACAGTTGTAGCTACTTAATAGTCTACCCTGTTACATACGCCCGGGGGCCGCCAAAGTGTATCCCGTAGGGAGACACTTTAGTCCCTAAAAAATGACTAATCCCTAAAAATATCGGGAATCATGTATCCCACCAGAAATCGTGTCGGATGGAATACAACAATCAATATATGGGAATGATGGATGAATCAATTCTATTAACATAAGTAATTGTAAGTGGTGGGGACTGATGGACATAGTCAAGGTACTTAAGTAGGGACTGATGGACATAGTTAAGGTACTTAAGTAAGGACTGATGGACATAATCAAGGGACATAAGTAGGGACTGATGGACATAATCAAGGGACATAAGTAGGGACTGATGGACATAATCAAGGTACACATGTAATGACAGGGGATGACATGGTAGGAACCATTAGCAATAATAATGTGCAAAAATAGAACTGAACAATCATCAACCAACTAGCAAACCGCTTTTATGGGTTGATAGTTATCAAATATCTCTCAAATACATTATAATACATAATACAAGATGACAAGCGAGTTAACGTCGCAAAGGAAAACTGGGAACAAAAATGGCGGGAGCCCATAAAATATGGCGGATGTACCAACTGTCTGTCACCCTACACTTCAACTGAAGTGGGTGATAAAATAAAATAATTGAAACAAATGGAAATGGAACCACAAATCTTGGTGGTAAGGTATGGGAAACATGGGTAAGTCTCAATAAAAATAATGGCTACACCGGTATAACAATAACCGGAAATAATGCAAGGATTGGAAACATGGTAATCAACGGACTAAGGTACTCAATGGAGAAATGGCAAATAGTTAAATCACATGTGTAGTGGAACAATAACTGGAACTTCAAACAATCATGAAGCAAAATTGTGTCAATATTATAATAAGTCATGGATGATGCCAACATTAGTGGCGGGTGAAAATGTACTTTAGTTAAATACTTTTATTAGGTACAACAGGACAACAGCACACTCAAATCTGAGCAAAATCTTATAGCAAAAAAAAAATTTAAAGGGACATAAAAGATGGTCAAAAGTACAGGAAAAAAAAACAAAGGGAGATTAAAGGATGGTCAAAAGTAATGGGGGTGAAAAAAACAAAGGGAGATAAAAGATGGTCAAATATTAAATGAGTCAAAACTAACGTGATTTAATAACAATACGCGTGTGAAAGGAAATACTTTAGCAATATATGAGTACTACACAGTTCTTCTGAGTCGGGAGATCTCTATTATCAATGTTTAAAAGGAGGTCGCAAGGTAAACTGTTCATATACTGGTAGATTCGTCAATGTTTTTCTTGCGGACGGAATTGTGTTAGTTCTCCATAAATGGCAATTTTGGACTTCATAGCATAACTTGCAAAATTGATAAAAGTCCGCAACCGAGATGTCCAGGGATGCATAACAGTCGGTCTTCACTGCTACATCAGGATCAAACAATTCAGCAGTGGAAGCATTGGGTAAGAGACTTGCTTCGTAATACACGAGAAATATGTTTTGTCACCACGCTTGAAAATGGCATCAGGGCATTAAATGTCAACATGACAGAAACTGTCATCTGGAAGTATGTACAGTTCAATTCGTAAACAACTTCGTTAAAAAGTTCATTGCTTCCAATCTCACAATATCTTGCGATGACAGGCGAGGATCGTGCTGTATAGGTTGGGGTGTAGGAACAATGGCATGGACAACAGGAGTGGACGGGACAGAGCTTCGTGGTGGAGGCTGTGGAATGGTAGGTGGACAACGGGGGGGAATGCGTAATCTACGGGATGGAGGTGTGACAGGTGGAGGCGGAGGCGGAGGGGAGGGACTACGGTGAGGAGAATGAACATAACCACGGGAGTGACGAATACGGAGACGCACATGGGCGGCCTGCTGGAGAAGGTATTTAGGAAGGGGAGCAGAATCGCCAGATGATGTCGAATGACGACGTTTAGAAGTAAAACGAGCTGGGGTAGGAGGAAGATCAGGTTCAGTATCGGAAGAAGCAGAATCGGGGTAACTGTCAAGATCTGAGGGAGGGGGGGGAAACAATCAGAGGTTGGAAGAGCAGGTTCAACTTCCAAAAAGTCGGAATCAAGGGCGGTATCAAGGTCGGAGGAAGGTGGATGAAGATAATCAGAGGGAGGAAGAGCGGGGTTAGATGAGATATGAGCAGAGGGAGGAGGGGAGGAAACGACAGTAGTTGTTGTAACTGGAGGTATGATAACCTCATGCGGAGGCGGAGCATGAGAGGGGCCCGGAGTAATGGAGGGTAACTCCATTAACGCGCGTCACGGGCGTGGATACGGGAGTACAGTTCAGGAGGAGGGATAGGACCTTCAGAGGTGGAACAAGAACGATAACGTCTCGTACGATCAACCATATGGGAGGGTGAAGAAGGAGAAGGTACCTTGGAGGTGGAGGGAACAGCAGCTCGACGGACTACTCTAGACCGGAGTCTGTGTAAAGCATTATCTCTGGTAGGACTATCACTATCTGATGAGGAAGCATCATAATCATGGGGTTGGACAGGTGTAAGCGGAGCAGGGGGAGTGTTAAGTGAGACGGGGGCAGATCTGATGTTGTCTGATGAAGGACTAAATGAAAGTTCAGACATGGACGGAGAGTTTAAATGGTTATATTGGAGGGTAGAATTTCGCACTGGACGGCCAGACGGAAGAGCGGGGGGAGGGACATTGTAGGGGCGTTGCTCATCTAGTCGCAATTGGGTAGCATGAGCTTTGGTTTCGTGGTATCGCTCTTCATTCCAAATCACGAAGGTAACAGGGGATGTCTGTTCAACTATCTTGTACCCGGAAAGCCAGCGATGATCAAATTTATCGCTACGGACATGCTTCTTAAACCACTCCCCGGACTTAAATAAATCACCCACATGGAAGGAGGGTAGGTTAGTGCCCTTATTAAGCAAACGCTGTCGCTTCTTAAACGCCTTGAGAGCGTTATGGTGAACTTGCTGGTGGGCGGAACGTTTCTGTTGCAGGATAATCTCAATGGGATTATCACCCATATATTTCCGTTGAGGAGTAAGGAGATTATCCAAAGGTAGGCGTGGTTCCCTGCCATACAAAAGGTAGAATGGCGAGAAACCAGTCGTATCATTCACATTGACACGCAGAGCCTCAAGAGCTTGGGGTAAATAAAAATCCCAATACTGCGGATTATCAGCTGTGAATTTGGAGAAGATGTCATGAAGAGTCTTATGCATTCTTTCATTGCGGCCATTTGACTGGGGCCTATAGAAGCTGGTCATCTTATGTCTTATATTAAGGGCTGCAAGAGTAGAATGGAAAGGTCGACCAGTAAATTGCTTCCCATTATCGGAAAGAATAGTCTTAGGATAGCCGTGGCGAGGCACAAAATCATTAAGGAAGATTTCAGTTACTTCTTCAGAGGAAGAGCCACAAAGTGGAAAACATTCGGGCCAGACAGAATACTGGTCTACGAAATGCAAGACATGGGTATTACCGGACTGAGAAAGAGGATAGGGACCAGATAGATCAACGCTAACGCATTCCATAGGGAAATGTGTCAGAGACATCAGTTGGGTAGGGATACGCAGAGGACGCATGTTGCGCTGCTTCCATGCTCTACAAGAGTCAACATATTCGGCAACGTCCTTATAGAGAGAAGACCAGTAATATCGTTTAGAAATAATGTCTCGTGTTTTATCTCGCCCCATGTGTCCATTAGAATCATGGAAATCATGGAGAACACGAGGGATAAGATGCTTAGGAAGACAGATGAGGAGTTTATCTGGACATTTAGGGTTAATCCAGTAAAGAACGTTATCAGAGGATTGAATAGTGTAATTGGAAACGGATTTAGGGTCACGCTGAAATTGAGAGCGAATCTGCAGGAGCGTAGGATCTCGAAGTTGTTCCTTCGCAGTAAAAGAAGGAAAAAGGAGTTCATCAGGAGAGCTGGAAGAAGTGTCATGAGTAGAAATGACAGGAGGAGGACAGTCAGCATTAATGACAAGTATTTCTTTAGCGTTATCGTCAAGGTCTGATGACGCCTTAGGATCTGGCCGAGAAGAATAGGAGGGATCTCTACAAGTATCATATGGAATGCGAGACAGAAGGTCAGTGATAAGGGTGGATTTAGGATGACATCAAATTACCACCCCTATCGACACCAGGTATTACAGTGCAAGATGTGGGTGTCTTATCTGGTTTAGAATGTTGCTGTGTGTGTTGCAGTAGAACAGTTCATAGGGTACACCACAGGCAACATGACGTGTAGAGTCATAGAAATGGTAACTTCGCTTTAGGTTTATACCATTTATTGCACGCCACAAAACAGTCATGATATTTATGTCATCATCAGCATAGCATAACGAATGCAGCATTCAAAATCATATTAACTGATAGTCATGTAGGATTCAATACTCAATAGTTGTATTGTAAACAGATATCATAAAGTTCTGGTTCGTGAAGCTGTATGCATAATATATATATAACTTCTGCAACAGTGTCAGCTGCAGATCTTCAATGTTCATAGACAATAATAAATGCTCCCTTTCTGATGCTAGCAGATCAGATGTATACAATAAGTCCGTTTACTGTCTGCACGTGAATAGCATACTGGGCATATAGGTCATACCGACCTTTATAACGTTTCTAAGTCTAACCATCTGACTTGGACGTGATCTCTGATATAACGAATCCTGGAACACAGACAATAGTCTTGTTGGTCTAGAGCGACCCATATATATATAACTAGTTCAGGTATAAAGATACCGGTGACTTAATCCTAGTCAAAGTACCTCTCCATTTTGAATCACACAGGCGAGCAAAAAGGCGACAAAATGACGAACCTCTAGATGATAGCATAAAGTTCGATACAAGAGGAATTACCTTATTTCGGAAAATCAACCATGAACATATGCCTCCAGGCAGGCTTGAATAATACTCGGAAATAGTCTAGTTAGCTAACTAACTCACAAAGACAATGTATTTCCCTCAGAAAATCACAAGACGCAGGTCGCGTCTGCTCGCTACTCAGACCATTTCTAAACTCCCAGCTGGGCGGAACACACAGAACGAACTCCCACTTTTTGACATGCGCAGAAACTCATCTACGTGAGTATCAATTCACACAAAGCAATTTTAAGAACATTTCGAGATAAACGTCTTACACAGTCGCGCCTTTTATGGTCATGATAAGAAGCGTTAAGAAAGGTTTCAAACATCTACCATTCAGAAGAAATTTAAAGACCGAAACGTTGTTTCAATTCAAGAGAAGGACAAACTCTAAAAACATTGTAGTCGCCGATAACTGGGTTATGTTCCCCTTTGACTGTAAAAAAACATAATCACATTCAGTCAAAAAATGTTCATTCATACGAAAAATGATGCATACAAAGGCTTTGGAAAAGTACTTATTTGTGCGTAAATTTCCGCACCTCCGGGAAAAAAAAATGAAACATTTTTTTTTTTAACTCCTGGAGCCGGAAAAAATCTAGGCTCCTAACGCGCGGAGGGTGCGCGGATATTTACCTAATAAATAGCCCCACATGG
>JAMPIV010010642.1:0-228966 GCA_024509875.1 Oreohelix idahoensis
GACCGGACACAAAACGAAACAAACCAGTCGAGGGACATGGCAGATGCGACAATCTCTGAGTCGCTGTTCACATAAGACGATTCTAAGAAAATTCGAGATAAAAGGTCTTACACAGTCGAGCCTGTTATGGACATGAACAGAAAGCGTTAGAATGTTTCAAACATCTAAACAGTTGACTGATCTTTACCAAATAATGAGATATGGTCACGCTTGTTCAAGACATTATTAGACCGAAAACGTTTTCTTATCCAAGAGGAAGTAAAACTCACAAAGAATAGTAGTATCGCTATTTCGGTTCTGTCCCTTTGACCATAAAAATATATATAAACATGCATTTCAGTCAAATTAATGATCATACATTTACGAAACGAACATACGAAGGACTTTGGAAAAAAGTAATTATTTGTGCGTAACAAACCTCCACCGGCATAGTAGAAGCATAACATCTTAAATTGGTTAACCAAAATCTATCCATGGCTAGTTCTTGCGTGATGCTTTAGACATACCAGCAAAGTACATAAGGTGACTTGGCATCCCATACGTCGGAAAGGCAAAGGTTATATCATATCTATGTATAATAACATGTGATTTTAATTTCATGTATTTGTTATCTTCTGCACAGTAGTATCTTGCTTATCTACTGTAACATAATTACTAGGAATTCATTCATTTATTATAAAAACACCTGAGGACATTGTCCCCCATCATGAACAATCAAGTGGGTGGGAGCTTGTTGGAACAACACCATAGGCCAACTATTACCTTTTGTTTCCAGTTTTTATGATCGTTCCTGGATTGAGCTCATGAACGAGTGTCTGAATCGAAGTTCGTCATCAAGTACCAAACTAAAGACTGAGGATCTTTTGATCCTGCTAACTGGAGCCTCGTGGTCAAAACAATCTTCACACCAATAGTCCCCTGTAATGTTATCGGGCGGTTTGAAGGAAATCTTCTTTCTTGATTACCAGTGGTCTCTCAGAAACCTCGAACAGACGTGACGCAATGTAAGTTGAATTTACGTGTTACTCAATCCTACAAACAACTATAAGCGTTCAAAAGCGATAGTCAATGATGAGAAATGCTAAAGACTAGATAGGCAAGAGATACCAAAACTACTGTGACAGACTGTTCTAATTTCATTGGAAGATACATCCAAGACTTTTACACTATTTATTTATTTTAGCTTTGGAAATATAAATAATCATTACATGTTACCATCTTCCAACACCCATTTCTCACATTACAGAAGGCTAGATAGATGTAAACAATAATAAATTATGAAAATTGTACTCATTTCGACTTGTTAAAATTTTTAACTGTTAAAGTTTGAGGTTTACTTATTTTTTCTAATTTAAATTATATTATCACATAGGGTATACATATAGCTAAAGTGGCGCAGTATACTTCTGAAGCCTAAAAACTATTGTCCAGCCTTCAGAGTAATTCCCAGCCGGAACTCAAATTTGTGATTACCAGTTGTACTTTCTTCTGGCACTGGGAATTCATACATTTTAAGAGAGAAATTCTTCTTCTTCTCTACCAACCATCATCACACTAGGAAAAACTTTTTTTTTTCCCCGGCTACAAGAAGAATATTGTTTATATTGAAAATTTTGAATTCATCACGTAATATGACCAGCCATCTTGTGGAAAAACTTCCATGCAACAATCGTAACACCGTTTCTTGTACAGGTTGTATCATCAAAAACAGAAGATGGTAAATGCGAAACAGAGATCAAGAAAAGAATAGGAATGGCCAAATCTACATTCAACAACAGGAGACAAATACTAAGATCTAAATAACTAAGTTACAAAATCAAACTGTGAATCATCTAATGCTATAGATATTCTTCATTGTTGTATGAAGTAGAAACATGGAACAAATGAACAAGCTTTTAGAGGAAAGGAATTAGGGCCTATGAGATTTACTGATATATAGGAGAAGAATGGGGACACCTTTCATGGTAAGAGAAGAAAACAAATAGAGGTTCTAGAAAACGGAGAAATGAAAAAAGAGAATCAATGAAGTGAGATTAAAATTAGACAGCTAAAATAATTTGGAGGTGTAAAAAGACATAACACCTTGCTGAAGACCACAATAGAATAAAGAAGGCAAACGTGCAAGAGGAAGACAGCGCTATAAGTTGGAAGATAACATCAAGAGATGACAAGAAAGAGTCTATCAGAGTGCACCATCAAGACAAGAGACAGAAGACGTTGGAGTTCCATTACAGCCGACTTTCGATGTGGAGATGCCACCTGATGATGCATTATTAACTCTTAAAAGATGTAGTGGGTTTCCTGTGTTTGACGCACGTAATTTTCTGTTGCTTTGAGTTTTCCTTTCCTGCGTGATGCTGACCACATCACTCCTAATGTGCCGATGGTCAAGAAAATATGGGCCTAACACCATATTTCCAATATACCTCAATTGGCGTGTAACGGAATCCTTTACCTTTTATTTTTTTACCTTCGACTTTTCCTTTAGTGTTATCATTAGGTCGGTCCTTTTTAAAGTGTTTTTTTTTTAATGTATGGTAATGTTATACACAGTTGGACACACAAACATTTGAATGAGGAGTAATAAAATATAAATCTGGGACACAATTGAACAACAACTGAGTTTTAAATTACCAGCCGCGAAAACTAGCATTCCTTATAAATGTCAAGGACAATCGGCCCCAAAGACTGGTCTCTTGACTTGTAAGAGTTACAAAAAAAGTATTTTTAATGTATTTCACCTTAGTTTCAAGTTTGTGTTCCCTTCTGTTTTGGTTCGTTTGGGTCTCCGGTGAAGATATTGTGGCCAAAATGTAGGCATTTTCTTTGTTCTTTTTACGTTATTACCAATGACTGCAAACCGACAACCGGCCCAGCGCCAAACATCAGAAAATGGAGGTATCTGAGGAAGGTGGTCTAAGCAGCAAGAGGAAACCATAGTCTGCAACCCAGACGAATATGGGCAAGGGCCTCAAAAACCAGACCCCTACAACAGTAGAATAGGTCCCAACTACTATGGATTGGGGGCATGTCTGCAGCATGGGAGAAGATCAGTCTACCACGGACAAGAATGGGAAACTAAGAGCCAGGGATCCAGACCTCCAGGACGACCGAGAAGTCGCTGGGAGGGGTGGGGGGGAAAAGTATTAGGACAAATCTTCCGAAAGACCGAAGGACTAGATTGGAATCAGGCCAGGAGAGAATACCAGCCGTTAGTTACAGTTATGGCGCTCATCTCCTGTCACAACTCTACACCCCCTGGGTTAAAGAGGACGGGACAATAAGATAGTAAGAAGGGAGTAAAGCTTAAGGTAGTTAAATAGAATAAACTGGGCCGTAGAGGGAGTGGAAGTGTTAGAGACCTCACTTACTCAGGTCTAAGCATCGATTGGTGGGGTGACCAGTTCCCTTCCTCTCAGCCTTTTCCTTCCCTGACACTGGTCAAGTAACCCATTTTACAGATGGGTAGACTGAGGGGTGGTAGGTACCGCGATTTGAACCCGGCACCTTTTAACCGCGGAGAGGACCAACGCTCTAACTCACTTCTTGGCCAATCTGGACAAGTGAGGAGTAAGTTTTACGTATTACCTACTTTGGGTATTAACCCGCTACAAAAAAGAAGACAATTATCTATCAATCACCATATCTTTACATATCCATAACTGTTCTTAATTAACGGCTGACTTATTTTACTTTCTTTTCTTTCTTTCTAAATTCGGAAACCTCTATCATTACCCGTAAACAGACAGGGTTTACAGGTGACCCAAAGCGCAACAAGGCTACCGGAGCAAAAAACATGCAATCAAAAATGTTTGGACAAAACAGGTGATTTAGCCATTGTTGCCCGAACTTGCCCTCAAGTTTGCACTTAATCGCTTACGAACCCATCGATCCTCCCCAGGTCCAATTCCAGCTCAAAAGGACATCGAGCCTCTCTTATACCAGAAGGTGTCGAGGGATGCCCTTTCCTCTTCTGCCCAAAGGCATTTATAGAGGAATACTCAGGACCCGAAGGTCTGAGAAAAATGCCGCACAAGGTGAGCAAAATCTGAAACGAACACATCGATCTGCCTTGTTTCTTAACATTGGGAGGGCACAATAGTGGGTGTACCACACACAGTAGATCGTGACAGAAGTTCGCCTGAATTTGTCCCGTTTGTCCCTGTTAATCATTACCTCCAGTTCCGAAAACCAACTGCTTTTTTACAACGATATTTAAACCATGTGCGGGCGATAAAACACAGCTGTTTTTTTTAAGCAACGCCTCGCAATACAACACTTAGATAACCACGTAATGTCTTGGTATTTAATTTTTTAAGTTGGATTCAAATTTATTTTTTATTGCGTAAAGAATGCGGTTTAATATTTTACATTCACCATGCTATTAAACCTATTTGCCAAAAACACATTCCCGGCAAATTTATGGTATTCGCAAGGGGCGGTACCAAACAGATGATTGATTGCGCAAAGACGTAAATGCTAACTTGACATTTCAACACGTGTAACACGATTAACCCATTTGCTGCGAAGATGAAAGCGATACATCACATTCCATTTCTGTATCTTTCAAGGGGGACAACTGCAAACTGCTTGTCCTTAAAGCATAGTTTTTAATTGCAACTTGAAGAGCGTAAGCTGGTCATATTCTTTGCGTATTTTTTGCGTTCCAAATTCAGGACAGTTCAATGGCTGTTCGAGATGTCATTTTGTTCATATGGGTTTTCACATGAGCGTCATCAGCTGGTTCCATTTACGGGTGTTATAATTTCTTTTTATTTTATTTTAAAAACTTGGTTCTCGATTTCTTTCTCTTCTGTTTTGGTTCGTGTGTCTCTGACAAAGGCCTTGTGGCTGTAACATAGGCGGTTCTCATTGTCCTTCGTGATAGTAAGACACATTCATCAGTATGGTTATCACAAAATAACCGTGCTCTTCATGTCTATCCTGTTTACCTGTCTGTTCTCTATATGTGCCTTCCATTTTATTTCTTCTTTACCCGTATTTTCTCTCAATGTCTGACCGCAAAGACTCAGGTTTTTCATGTTTTTTATTTAGCCTGATCTGCCATGGTTAGAGATAATATTTAACACCTGCTGGGAGCAGACAGATAAACACTGCTCTACCTTGTTAAAAAACACTAGACAGGGGGATCGGGTGAATCTCGCTTATATCCAACTTTGGCACTCATATTTCTCGTATGACAATCTGGAGATAAACCTGCCAAGAAGTACCTTGGGTGTGGCATGATATTATGTAAACCAATCAGGGATAGGTCACTCGTGTTTTGCCAACATTTATGATAAACCATCTTACACTGAGATTATATCATAAGTTGCAACAGCATGAAAAACCCCGACAGCGTTAATAACTTATACGGGAGAGAAGCTTGAAAATTGTTGGTTGTCATTGAGAAACGAAGGGGGAAGTGATATTAATTACTTAAAGTCAAACATTTAAAAATCTGCCTTGGTCTAGATAAACTATATTAAACTTTACTTACGTGTCATTGGTGGACTTACATCGCGTAGAAAGCTGGGAGGGAGTGGGCGAAGGTCACTTATATTGCAGCACAAGTTTTAAACTCTAGCAATGTGTTTCCATTGAGTCAAGACGACCACCTTTCAGACAAGCCAGGGACCGGAAGGAAAGTGGATCTTCAATTACAGACGATTTGGAACAAGTATTGAGAAATCTTCTGAAATTCAACCGGCAAAGAAAACTCGACTTTATAAAATTGGGAAAACCACAATGTCCTCGGATCCTATAAACAGGACCATTAGTGGGATGATAAATTATAGGTTATACTCGAACTACCAGTAAGGACGGAATCATACCATGTGGCCACGACATTATTTGGAAGTCTTCCTGTACCCAGACGGCGGTAAAAAAATATTACCTGACATGGGGTAAAGTTTGTTACCATATACATCTTATCATTTTATATTTTGGGCATTTGACATATGTTTACTTGCTGGTGGTTGTACAGGTTCATAAGAGGCTAGCCAACCTTCAACAGGTGAAAATTATAGAGTTATGGAACCACCACAAGCCAATTCCTGGTGTGCTTCATACCGGTTCTCTCACAAGAACCAAAAGGAGGGGTAGCTCCAGGCTCCAAATGGAACAGGGAGTGGATGATGATGACATCATGGTGTACATATTTATTATATTAACATTTTAATAAGTTCATATGTATATTTAAACATGCTTAAATCAAACAAAAGTCGTTTCCCGCTGTCCAGTACACATTTCTTTCCCATCAGATTAACTCTCAGTTAACGATAATTTTGTATCCTATCCACCTGGTGTATCATTGATGCTCAGGGAGGGTAAAGTTACTGAGAAGAAAGGGAAGAGTCGGTGGAACGGACAGCAGGGAAGGTGCCTGACTAGTGTCAGGAAACCAATACTTAGCAGAAACATTTGTTTGTTCTGAAGTTTGTGGTACAAGTTGTTGATACCAGTTTGTGGTTTACATGTTGGCGATACCCAGTTTGTGGTATACAGTTGGTGATGAACCAAGGTTTGTGGTTGTCGTTTATTTTGAATCTGTCTAACAACACGGTCATATCTGACCAGCGCTTCACTATAGGATTAATGGACCGTATGTGGATTAGCCAATCATGGACGGCTCCTTTTCTAGTATGTATAAAGAAACCTTTTTATATGTTTGACTGAAAGGGCCTATTTCTGTGTATTTGAATAGGAAGGAGATATTTTTTTTTTTCTTAAAAGAATAACGATATAATACAGGGAAATACATGACTATTATAACATCTGGGATATTACTTAATAAGTAGGTACAAAAGACTGGCTCATCAATAGTAATATTAATTAAAGAGAAAAAAAATGGTTTTAGGTGATCTTTCTATATCAGGTACAGTCCCGATATTTAGCTAATAAAAGGGCTTGCAGTAGATTTAAATGCACTGTAATAACTAAACAAAAAAGAGATATAGAAGATAGAGATAAGAATTAGCAGTTTAAAATATCACTTTTTTTTTTTTTTTTTAAAAACAAAATATTTAAAAATGGGCCCCAGTAATAAGGTAGATTACATGTTACTGGACACAGGGTTATTTATGTACTTAAATACACATATGCCTTAGTCCTCGAAATACTACACACAAGAGAGAGAGAAGAGGTGGAGTGGAACACATTCAAGTAATAACGAACATAGCAATGTTTTCCCAACTCTGTTCCTAATGTATTCAAAATAATTATCACCACAAAATCACGGACAATATATGCAGTTAGCGAAGTGTAACACATTGATGTAAATCTCAGATAACCAAATGCCTTATCTTCTCACAACTTAAATATTGCTCTTGCATTCGAAAATTCGAGTCAGCCATCATCACCAAAACCCTCATCGCTCTCCTACTCTCTCTTCTTCACTGCCCAACTCAGAACGCCCCCCTTGCGTTACACCCCCTGACCTGCGACCTCGCAGTTTCGTGTTGTTTTAAGTTTTTTAATCGTGTATGAGAACCACCTCTCAGCCCCCCCACACACCCGACTGACACATTATGTACTCGCCCCCAGCGGAGCACCGCCAGTCCACAGCTGTGTTAATCAACACTGTGACATCTACTCTTTTCCCCCCCCCCCCCGGGAAAAAAAAAACAAAGTTTTTTTTTCTTCTTTTGGAAGGCACGGGGCGCACTTCCAACACCCAACATCCGGCTTTTGAGCCAAGTATACATTCATATCCTTTTTGTCTTCACATATCTTGCATACTCACTTAAACATCGTGTGGGGGGGAAAAAAAACCAAGAAAAAAAAAACAAGCATTCTACAAACGAGACAGACTATCAGCTACAACGTTAAGATTACCCTCTACGGCAAAACCAGAAAATTTGTACTGCTGCAGTAAGAGAGCCAAGCGAGTTAATTTCGAGCTTGTCGATTTCGACGACTGTAAAAATGAGAGTGGTCGATGGTCTGTCTGTAATACAAAATGTGCAGCACCTATCAAATACCGGGACAACTGTGAAAATGCCCACACAATTGCCAAGCACTCCCTTTCATTCGTGGAGTACCTAGTCTCAGCCGGCAACAGCTTCCGACTCACATACATCACTGGATGTAAGGTACTCTGGTGGTCTTGCATTGAACAAGCTCCAATTCCTACAGAAGATGCGTCTGTCCGCAAAACAAAGGGTTTGCGTAAATCTGGCATCAGTAAGATGGGTTTCCTAGAGAACACCCTCTTGATTCTGGATAAGGCTATCTCGCAATCTTGTGTCCACACGACCCTATTTGGCATCCCCTTACTCGTTAGCGAGGTAAGTACAGCTGCAATGGAAGAGAACTGAGGGATGAACTTGTGATAAAAATTCATAAGTCCAATTAGACTTTTCACTTGCTTTTTTGTTTTAGGTGTCTGCAACTGTAAAATCTTTGTGACTGTCACATCTTTCGGTTTCAGGTGATTATGACCTACAGTATGTCCTAAGAAATTTAACTCTTTAAAACCTATGCGGGACCTCAAGACGCAGCAATAGAGACCGCAGTCACCGACTCATAGCTTGACTGCCTGCGTCAGGACCAGCGAACCAGAGCTGGTCAAGTCCGTGCTCCACCTCCACGTGGTGGTCCTGGAAACAGTGTGCAGCAGTGCAGGCTGGCTGAGCGAGCACGGATCGCAATGGGAAGGCAAACCCGGTCCTAAAAAATGCCATGCAGAAGTCGGATGTGTCGACCGAAAGGTGCAGATATCACAGCTACGTCGAAAACAGACACAACGCAACCACCGTCCTTTTCAGGGCGAACGAAGAAGAAGAAGAAGAAGAAGAAGAAGAAGAAGAAGAAGAAGAAGAAGAAGAAGAAGAAGAAAACCTATACAAACTTTACTCGGCCGTGCTGTCAAATTATGCTGCCTTAGACACCGCAATAGGGAAGATAACCCCATCATGTGATCCTCCCATGACTCATGAAACAAACATATATCGTCGATATATGTAATAATATCCGATCGATGTCCTAACAATCTTCTCATCATCCTCACAAATGTGGCGGGTGCGTTCACTAAGCCAAAGCACATGACATTGAACTGAAACAATCCTTTGGGGGTGCTAAATGCCGTTAGAGGTTTTGCAGCCTCCGCGAGGGGTATCTGCCAATAGCCTCTAGACAGATCTAGTTTGCTGAAATATGTAGCGTGGGTGAGTTGTGTTAACAGATCTTCCTGATTAGGTATTGGTTCAGCGTCAACGACGATGATGCTGTTCAATCTCCGAAAGTCAATACATATACGAAGAGATCCGTTCTTCTTGCGAACAACAACTATTGGAAAAGAATATGGTGAATCAGACGGAGAAATGATCCCCAGTCGTTGCATGTCACCAATTTCTCTCTCGACAGCCTATTTGAAATGTATGCGCAATGGATACGGTTTTACCCTAATAGGCTGATCTCATGTCAGAGTGATATCATGACAAATCAGGTCTGTCCGTCCTGGCAGATCTGTGAGGACATCCTTTAACTCCGCTAATATAATCTGTACTTCCGACTTTTGTTCTACTGTTAGGTCATCCCCGATTCGCACCATATTCCATGACTCCGAAGGAACCAGGGGTACGAGGGATAACTGGATATTCCCTTCACCTTTTTCATCTCCCGTGTCATCAATGACTGCCGTACATGCCACTGTTGCTTCAGTCTGTGCTGCCCTTGTGACTGCTTTCAATGACTCAGGTCGTTCTACATATGGCCTCAGCATATTCACATGAAATACCTTCTCCTTATTTCGGACCGAAATTAGGTAATCGACATCTGTCATTTTTTTTAATCACTTTGAATGGTCCTTGCCACGTAATGCTCAAGCGATCCTCTTTAGCTGGTAAAAGTAGCCAAACTTCCTCACCTGGAACCAGGGATACTAGTTTGGCTACTTTTACCAGCTAAAGAGGATCGCTTGAGCATTACGTGGCAAGGACCATTCAAGGTGGTTAAAAAAATGACAGATGTCGATTACCTAATTTCGGTCCGAAATAAGGAGAAGGTATTTCATGTGAATATGCTGAGGCTATATGTAGAACGACCTGAGTCATTGAAAGCAGTCACAAGGGCAGCACAGACTGAAGCACTAGTGGCATGTACGGCAGTCATTGATGACACGGGAGATGAAAAAGGTGAAGGGAATATCCAGTTATCCCTCGTACCCCTGGTTCCTTCGGAGTCATGGAATATGGTGCGAATCGGGGATGACCTAACAGTAGAACAAAAGTCGGAAGTACAGATTATATTAGCGGAGTTTAAGGATGTCCTCACAGATCTGCCAGGACGGACAGACCTGATTTGTCATGACATCACTCTGACATGCGATCAGCCTATTAGGGTAAAACCGTATCCATTGCCCATGCATTTCAAATCGGCTGTCGAGAGAAAAATTGGTGACATGCAACGACTGTGGATCATTTCTCCGTCTGATTCACCATATTCTTTTCCAATGGTTGTGGTTCGCAAGAAGAACGGATCTCTTCGTATATGTATTGACTTTCGGAGATTGAACAGCATCACCGTCGTTGACGCTGAACCAATACCTAATCAGGAAGATCTCTTAACACAACTCACCCACGCGACATATTTCAGCAAACTCGATCTGTCTAGAGGCTATTGGCAGGTACCCCTCGCGGAGGCTGCGAAACCTCTTACGGCATTTAGCACAGCACCCCCAAAGGATTGTTTCAGTTCAGTGTCATGTGCTTTTGCTTAGTGAACGCGCCCGCCACATTTGTGAGGATGATGAGAAGATTGTTAGGACATCGATCGGATATTATTACATATATCGACGATATATGTTTGTTTCATGAGTCATGGGAGGATCACATGATGGGGTTGTCTTCCCTATTGCAGTGTCTTCTTCTTCCGTCCTTAGCCAACGACCGGCAAAGCAGTCAGTGGCCATTACGCCTAGTTGCGTCTTAAGGGCAACAGCGAATAGATTTTCTCTGCCGTTGTTCCCATCACGCCTAATGGCGTCTTTAGGGCAACGACAAAGCAATCCGTTTGTTGTTGTTTCCGTAATCAAAGTGACTGGCAAACGGGTGATCAGCCCGTTGGGTATTGCAGTGTCTAAGGCAGCATAATTTGACGGCACGGCCGAGTAAAGTTTGCATAGGTTTTAAAGAGAGTTAAATTTCTTAGGACATACTGTAGGTCATAATCGCCTGAAACCGGAAGATGTGACAGTTACAAAGATTTTACAGTTGCAGACACCTAAAACAAAAAAGCAAGTGAAAAGTCTAATTGGACTTATGAATTTTTATCACAAGTTCATCCCTCAGTTCTCTTCCATTGCAGCTACACTTACCTCGCTAACGAGTAAGGGGATACCAAATAGGGTCGTGTGGACACAAGATTGCGAGATAGCCTTATCCAGAATCAAGAGGGTGTTCTCTAGGAAACCCATCTTACTGATGCCAGATTTACGCAAACCCTTTGTTTTGCGGACAGATGCATCTTCTGTAGGAATTGAAGATTGTTTAATGCAAGACCACCAGAGTACCTTACATCCAGTGATGTATGTGAGTCGGAAGCTGTTGCCGGCTGAGACTAGGTACTCCACGATTGAAAGGGAGTGCTTGGCAATTGTGTGGGCAGTTTCAAAGTTGTCCCGGTATTTGATAGGTGCACATTTTGTATTACAGACAGACCATCGACCACTCTCATTTTTACAGTCGTCGAAATCGACAAGCTCGAAATTAACTCATTGGGCTCTCTTACTGCAGCAGTACAAATTTACTATTTTACCCCTAGAGGGTAAGCTCAACGTTGTAGCTGACACTCTGTCTCGTTTGTAGAATGCTTGTTTTTTTCTTGGTCTCCCCCCCCCTCCCACACGATGTTTAAGTGAGTATGCAAGATATGTGAAGACAAGAAGGATATGAATGTATACTTGGCTCAAAAGCCGGATGTTGGGTGTTTGGAGTGCGCCCAGCCGCCTTCCAAAAGAAGGAAAAAAAAACTTTGTTTTTTTCCCGGGGGGGGGGGGGGGAAGAGTAGATGTCACAGTGTGATTAACACAGCTGTGAACTGGCGGTGCTCCGCTGGGGGCGGGTACATAATTGCAGTCGGGTGTGAGAGGTGTTCTCATACACTTAACAACACGAAACTGCGAGGTCAGCAGGTCAGGGGTGAACGCAAGGGGCGTTCTGATTGGGCAGTGAAGAAGAGAGAGTAGGGAGAGCGATGAGGGTTTTGGTGATGATGGCTGACTCGAATTTTCGAATGCAAGAGGATATTTAGTTGTGAGAAGATAAGGCATTTGGTTATCTGAGATTTACATCAATGTGTTACACTTCGCTAACTGCATATATTGTCGTGATTTTGTGGTGATAATTATTTGAATACATTAGACAGAGTTGGGAACATTGCTAGTGTTCGTTATTACTTGAATGTGTTCCACTCCACCTCTCTCTCTCTCTCTCTCGTGTGTAGTATTTCGAGGACTAAGGCATATGTGTATTTAATACAAAATACCCTGTGTCAGTAACATGTATCTAACTTATTACTGGGCCATTTGTAATTATTTAAAGTGATATTTAAACTGCTAATTTATCTCTATCTTTCTATATCTTTGTTGTTTAGTTATTACATTGCATTTAAATCTATGCAGTCTTTAATTAGCTAAATCGGGACTTACCCTGATATAGAAATATCACTAAAACCATTTTTTCTCTTTAATTAAATTACTATTATGAGGCCGTCTTTGTACCTACTTATTAAGTAATATCCCAGATGTTATAATAGTCATGTATTTCTCTGTATATATCGTTATTCTTTAAGAAATAAAATAACTCCTTCCTATCAAATACACAGAATAGGCCCTTTCTGTCAAACATAAAAAAGGTTTCTTTATACATACTAGAAAAGGAGCGTCCTGATTGGCTAATCCATCGGTCCATTTATCCTATAGTGAGCGCGGTAAATATGACCGTGTTGTTAGACAGATTCAAAATACGACAACCACAAACTGGTATCACCAACTTATACCACAAACTGGTATCGCCAACATGTACCACAAACTGGTATCACCAACTTGTACCACAAACGTTAGAAGAAACAAATGTATCTGCTAAGTATTGGTTTCCTGACACTAGTCAGGAGCCTTCCCTGCTGTCCGTTCCACCTACCCTACCCTTTTTTCTCAGTAATTTTACCCTCCCTAAGCATCAATGATACACCAGGTGGATAGGATACAAAATTATCGTTAACTGAGGTAATCTGATGGGAAGAAATGTGTCTGGACAGCGGAAAACGATTTTTATCTGATTTAAGCATGTTTAAATATACATATGAACTTATTAAAATGTTAATATAATAAATATTTACACCATGATGTCATCATCATCCACTCCCTGTTCCATTTGGAGCCTCGAGCTGCCTCTGCTTTTGGTTCCCTATGAGAGAACCGGCATGAAGCAACAACCAGGATTTGCTGTGGTGGTTCATAACTCTATAATTTTCACATGTTGAGGTTGCTAGCCTCTTATGAACCTGTACAACCACCAGCAAGTTAAACATGTCAAATGCAAAATATAAAATGATAAGATGTATATGTTACAACTTACCCCATGTCAGGTAATATTTTTTACAGCCGTCTGGTACAGGAAGACTTCCAAATAATGTCGTGCCACAGGATATGAGTCCGTCTTACTGGTAGTCGAGTATTACTTTAATTATAATCCCACTATTGTCCTGTTTATAGGATCCGAGGACTTTGTGGTTTCCAATTTTATAAAGTCGAGTTTTCTTGCCGGTTAATTTCAGAAGATTCTCAATACTTGTTCCAATCGTCTGTATTGAAATCCTACTTTCCTTCGGTCCTGGCTTGTCTGAAGGTGTCGTCTTGACTCAATGGAACACATTGCTAGAGTTTAAACTTGTGCTGCAATATAAGTGACCTTTCGCCCACTCCCTCCCAGCTTTCTACGCGATGAAAGTCACCAATGACACGTAGTAAAGTTTAATATAGTTTATCTAGACCAAGCAGATTTAAATGTTTGACTTTAGTATATATCATCTTCCCCCTTCGTTCTCATGACAACCAACAATTTCAAGCTTCTCCCGTATAAGTTATTAACGCTGTCGGGGTTTTTCATGCTTGCAACTTATGATATATCTCAGTGTAAATGGTTATCATAAATGTTGGCAAACACGAGTGACTATCCCTGATTGGTTACATAATATCATGCCACACCCAAGGTACTTTTGCAGGTTATCTCCAGATTGTCAGTACGAGAAATATGAGTGCCAAAGTTGGTATAAGCGAGATTCACCCCTGTCTAGTGTTTTTTACAAGGTAGAGCAGTGTTTATCTGTCTGCTCCCAGCAGGTGTTAATATTATCTCTAACCATGGCAGATCAGGCTAAATAACAACATGAAACCTGAGTCTTGCGGTCAGACATTGAGAGAAAATACGGGTAAAGAAGAAATAAATGGAAGGCACAATATAGAGAACAGACAGGTAGAACAGGATAGAATGAAGAGCACGGTTATTTTGTGATAACCATACTGATGAATGTGTCTTACTATCACGAAGGACAATGAGAACCGCCTATGTTACAGCCACAAGGCCTTTGTCAGAGACACACGAACCAAAACAGAAGAGAAAGAAATCGAGAACCAAGTTTTTAAAATAAAATAAAAAGAAATTATAACACCCGTAAATGGAACCAGCTGATGACGCTCATGTGAAAACCCATATGAACAAAATGACATCTCGAACAGCCATTGAACTGTCTGAATTGAACGCAGGCAAGAATATGACCAGCTTACGCTCTTCAAGTTGCAATTAAAAACTATGCTTTAAGGACAAGCAGTTTGCAGTTGTCCCCCTTGAAAGATACAGAAATGGAATGTGATGTATCGCTTTCATCTTCGCAGCAAATGGGTTAATCGTGTTACACGTGTTGAAATGTCAAGTTAGCATTTACGTCTTTGCGCAATCAATCATCTGTTTGGTACCGCCCCTTGCGAATACCATAAATTTGCCGGGAATGTGTTTTTGGCAAATAGGTTTAATAGCATGGTGAATGTAAAATATTAAACCGCATTCTTTACGCAATAAAAAATAAATTTGAATCCAACTTAAAAAATTAAATACCAAGACATTACGTGGTTATCTAAGTGTTGTATTGCGAGGCGTTGCTTAAAAAAAACAGCTGTGTTTTATCGCCCGCACATGGTTTAAATATCGTTGTAAAAAAGCAGTTGGTTTTCGGAACTGGAGGTAATGATTAACAGGGACAAACGGGACAAATTCAGGCGAACTTCTGTCACGATCTACTGTGTGTGGTACACCCACTATTGTGCCCTCCCAATGTTAAGAAACAAGGCAGATCGATGTGTTCGTTTCAGATTTTGCTCACCTTGTGCGGCATTTTTCTCAGACCTTCGGGTCCTGAGTATTCCTCTATAAATGCCTTTGGGCAGAAGAGGAAAGGGCATCCCTCGACACCTTCTGGTATAAGAGGCTCTGTCCTTTTGAGCTGGAATTGACCAGGGAGGATCGATGGTTTCGTAGCGATTAAGTGCAAACTTGAGGGCAAGTTCGGGCACAATGGGCTAATCACCTGTTTGTCAAACATTTTGATTGCATGTTTTGCCCGGGAGCCTTGTGCTCTTTGGGTCACCTGTACACCCTGTTTACGGGGTAGAAGAGGTTCCGATTAAGAAAGAAAGAAAAGAAAGTAAATAAGCAGCCGTAATTAAGAACAGTTATGGATATTATAGATATGGTGATGATAGATAATTGTCTTCCTTTTTGTAGCGGGTTAAACAAAAGTAGGTAATACGTAAACTTACTCCTACTTGTCAGATTGGCAGAGTGGTTAGAGCGTTGGTCTCTCGCGGTAAAGGTGCCGGGTTCAAATCGCGGTACCTACACGCTCCAGTCTACCCAGCTGTAAATGGGTACTTGACCAGTGTCAGGGAAGGAAAAGGCAGAGAGGAAGGGAACTGGTCACCCCACCAATCGATGCTAGACCTAGTAAGTGAGGTCTCTAACACTTCCACTCCTCTACGGCAGTTTATTCTATTTAACTACCTTTAGCTTTACTCCTTCTTACTACTTAGTCGTTCCTCTTTAACCCAGGGGTGTAGAGTTGTGACAGAGAGAGCGCCATACTGTACTAACGGCTGTTTTCCTCCTGGCCTGATTCCAATCTAGTCCTCGGTCTTTCGGAGATTGTCTAATACTTTCCTCCCAGCGGACTCTCGGTCGTCCTGGAGGTCTGGATCCCTGGCTCTTAGTTTCCCATTCTTGTCGTGGTAGCTGATCTTCTCCCATTCTGCAGACATGGCCAATCCATAGTAGTTGGGACTATTCTACTGTGGTCTGGGTTTTGAGGCCTTGCCATATCGTCTGGTTGCAGACTATGTTTCCTCTTGCTGCTTTGACCACCTTCCTCAGATACCTCATTTCTGAAGTTTGGCGCTGGCGTTTGTCGGTTGCAGTCATTGGTAATACGTAAAAGACAAAGAAAATTGCCTACATTTTGGCCACAATATCTTCACCGGAGACAAACGAACCAAAACAGAAGGGAACACAACTTGAACTAAGTGAAATACATTAAAAATACTTTTTTTGTAACTCTTACAAGTCAAGAGACCAGTCTTTGGGGCCGATTGTCCTTGACATTTATAAGGAATGCTAGTTTTCGCGGCTGGTAATTTAAAACTCAGTTGTTGTTCAATTGTGTCCCAGATTTATATTTTATTACTCCTCATTCAAATGTTTGTGTGTCCAACTGTGTATAACATTACCATACATTAAAAAAGAACACTTTAAAAAGGACCGACCTAATGATAACACTAAAGGAAAAGTCGAAGGTAAAAAAATAAAGGTAAAGGATTCCGTTACACGCCAATTGAGGTATATTGGAAATATGGTGTTAGGCCCATATTTTCTTGACCATCGGCACATTAGGAGTGATGTGGTCAGCATCACGCAGGAAAGGAAAACTCAAAGCCACAGAAAATTACGTGCGTGAAACACAGGAAACCCGCTACATCTTTTAAGAGTTAATAATGCATCATCAGGTGGCATCTCCACATCGAAAGTCGGCTGTAATGGAACTCCAACGTCTTCTGTCTCTTGTCTTGATGGTGCACTCTGATAGACTCTTTCTTGTCATCTCTTGATGTTATCTTCCAACTTATAGCGCTGTCTTCCTCTTGCACGTTTGCCTTCTTTATTCTATTGTGGTCTTCAGCAAGGTGTTATGTCTTTTTACACCTCCAAATTATTTTAGCTGTCTAATTTTAATCTCCTTCATTGATTCTCTTTTCATTTCTCCGTTTTCTAGAACCTCTATTTGTTTTCTTCTCTTTCCATGAAAGGTGTCCCATTCTTCTATATATCAGTATCTCAAGGGCCCTAATTCTTTCCTCTAAATGCTTGTTCATTGTCCATGTTTCTACTTCATACAACAATGAAGAATATATATAGCATTTGATGATTCTCAGTTTGATTTTGTAAATTAGTTATTTAGATCTTAGTATTTGTCTCATGTTGTTGAATGTAGATTTGGCCATTCCTATTCTCTTCTTGATCTCTGTTTCGCATTTACCATCTTCTGTTTTGATGATACAACCTGTAAAGAAACGTGTACGATTGTTGCATGGGAAGTTTACACAAGATGGCTGGTCATATTACGTGATGAATTCAAAATTTTCAACAATATTCTTCTTGTAGCGAAAGGTTTTTCTAGTGTGATGATGGTGGTAGAGAAGAAGTAGAATTTCTCTCTAAAATGTATGAATTCCCAGTGCCAGAGAAGTACACTGGTATCACAATTGAGTTACGGCTGTGAATACTCTGAGCTGGACAATAGATTTAGGCTTCAGAAGTATACTGCGCCACTTTAGCTATAGTAACCCTATGTGATAATATAATTAAATTAGAAAAAGTAACTCAAAATTTAACAGTTAAAAATTTAACAAGTCAAATGAGTACAATTTCATAATTTATTATGTACATCTATCTAGCCTTGTAATGAGAAATGGGTGTTGGAAGATGGTAACATGTATGATTATTTATATTTCCAAAGTAAAATAAATAATAGTAAAAAGTCTTGGATGTATCTTCCAATGAAATTAGAACAGTCTGTCACAGTAGTTTTGGTATCTCTTGCTATCTAGTCTTTAGCATTTCTCATCATTGACTATCGCTTTTGAACGCTTATAGTGTTTGTAGGATTGAGTACACGTAAACTCAACTTACATTGCGTCACGTCTGTTCGAGGTTTCTGAGAGACACTGTAATCAAGAAGACTTTCCTTCAACCCGCCCTATAACTACAGGGGACTAAGGTGTTGAAGATTGTTTGACCACTAGGCTCCAGTTAGCAGGATCAAAGATCCTCAAGTCTTTAGTTGGTACTTGATGACGAACTCGATCAGACACTCGATCATGAGCTCAATCAGGAACGATCATAAAACCTGGAACAAAAGGTAATAGGTGGCTATGGTGTTCCAACAAGCTCACCCACTATGATGTTCATGAGGGGACAATGTCTTCAGTGTTTTTATATAAATGAATGATTCATGGTATATGTTACAGAGATAGCATGATACTACTGTGCAGAAGATAACAAAATACATGAATAAATCACATGTTATGATACATAGATATGATATATCTTTGTATGTTCGTTTTTCGTATGTATGATCATTATTTGACTGAAATGCATGTTATATATATTTTATGGTCAAAGGGACAGAACCCGAAATATCGATACTACTATTTTTTGTGGGTTTACCTCCTCTTGTATAGAGACACGTTCGGTCTATAATGTCTTGAACGAAGCGTGACCATATCTCCTTATTTGGTAGTATCAGTCAACTGTTGTAGATGTTTGAAACCTTTCTTAACGCTTCTGTTCATGTCCATAAAAGGCGCGACTGTGTAAGACTTTTATCTCGAATGTTCTTAGAATCGTCTTATTGTGAACAGCGACTCAGAGATTGTCGCTCTGCGCATGTCTCGACTGGGTTGTCGTTTTGTGGTTCCGCCCAGGTCGGGGAGTTGAGAAATGGACTGATTGCGAGCGGACGCGCCTTGCGTCTTGTGATTCTCTGAGGGAAATACATTGTCTTTGTGAGTTAGTTAGCTAACTAGACTATTTCCCGGTATTAGTCAAGCCTGCCTGGAGGCATATGTTCATGGTTGATTTTCCGAAATAAGGTAATTCCTCTTGTATCGAACTTTATGCTATCATCTAGAGGTTCGTCATTTTGTCGCCTTTTTGCTCGCCTGTGTGATTCAAAATGGAGAGGTACTTTGACTAGGATTAAGTCACCGGTATCTTTATACCTGAACTAATTATATATATATGGGTCGCTCTAGACCAACAAGACTATTGTCTGTGTTCCAGGATTCGTTATATCAGAGATCACGTCCAAGTCAGATGGTTAGACTTAGGAAGGTTATAAAGGTCGAGCTGACCTGTAATCCATGTATGCTACTCACGTGCAGACAGTAAACGGACGTATTGTATACATCTGATCTGCTAGCATCAGGAAGGAATAATTATTATTGTCTATGAACATTAAGGATCTGCAGCTGACCACGGTTGCAGAAGTTATATGCATTATTTATCAAGCTTCGCTATGATATTTGTTTTCCATACAACTATTGAGTATTGACTTCTACATGACTGTCAGTTAACATGAGTTTGAATGCTGCATTCGTTGTACCTATGCTGACAATAACATAAGTATCATGACTGTTTTGTGGCGTGCAATAAATGGTATAAACCTAAAGCGAAGTTACCATTTTTATGACTCTACACGTCATGTTGCCTGTGGTGTACCCTGAACTGTCCTACTGCAACACACACACAGCAACAATCTAAACCAGATAAGACACCCACATCTTACATTGTAATACCTGGTGTCGATAGAGGTGGTAATTTGACGGCATCCTAATTCCACCCTTATCAATTCATGGTGGCCAATAGTTGGTTTATTCTGGTACCAACTCTCAAGGGGGTCAACAAACCCAGACATCATCAGCAGACTACAAGACAACATTGCAGTTGCTATTCATCACCTTGGATGAAATTTTTTTTGAAAGATGCGGCAGTACTGACAGTTGTTGATATTTTGAAACTACCCGGCGCTGCTCGGCGGTATTGAAGTTTGTCTACAAATAGAAGGACAAGTACCGAGCGAATGGATTTCCTGATCTGTTGAGAAGAAGGGCAAGTGCCGTAACAAGTGTTTCGGTCTCAGAATTATTGTTGCAGATTCAGAAGGTCAAGTGCAGAAGCTGTTTCCTGTCAGAAGCTGTTTCCTGTCAGAAGCTGTTTCCTGTTAGAAGCTCATTTCCTTCGTCATGGCAGTTTACGAGAGCAGATATGGATCAACGTTGGATCATTGTCCTAAGAATGCTGATCACATCCTGTTCTGAACTGTGCTGACGTTGTGGATACATAGAAGTTAAGTGGCCTGTTTTGTTTGTGAACTGTGCCCTTATGTTCTAACTGAGCCTTCTGTCTATCACATTTTCACACTATTTACATGTTTATATGTTATATGTTATTTGGATTTGTATTTATATGTTTATATTTCTGCGGGTTTTTCTCGGTTGGGCGGTGTCTTTCAGTAGATGATACCACGTCACAGAGGTTCTACTGTTAGCGTTTTCGTTAGGGACTGTGCGAATTTCCTACTGTGGAATTTGCTAGCGACAATCGTTGCTATATCTGTTTAGTTGTGACGAGTTGTGCTTTATTTTCGTTTTTTGTATATTTTTTTTTTGTTTCTCTCTTTCTTTCTGTTTTTTAGTTTCGATTTCGATTGTTTGTATTTGTAGGTCTCCTCTTTTCTATTATTCAGTTCTTTAAGTATATTTTTGTGTATACACTGTAGCGTCATTTGTTTGTTATTGTTTACATTGACTCTGATCTTTGTTTTTGTTTACATTGACTCTGACCTTTGTTTTTGTTTACATCGACTTTGATCTTTGTTATTGTTTACATTGTTGGTGACCTTTGTTATTGTTTACATTGTCTTGTTATTGTTTGCATAGTTCTTGCATAGTTAGCTTTCACTATTGTTACATATATGCTCATGCACTATTGATCTATAGTGCACTTATCATAACTAACTGGTGGTTTGTTGCTTATGCACTATTGTAGTGCAGTTATGATAAATAACTGATGGTTATGCACTGATTTGGGTAGTGCACTGATAATTAAGAGGTGACTTGTGATATTATTGTACAACTGATAATACAAATTGGTGTCAAGTCTTGTTTCCCACAGAGATTGGAGTAAACATAGTAATTATACAAGCACGTTATTAAGTCTTGTTGCTATTAAGATTGAAATAAGATAATTAATTATTTCAGGTTCTGTACTCACATTTTAGACATCATGTCTACATTTGAGTACTTTATTGAGCAGGGTAAAGCCCTTGGGAAGACAGGTGATAAATTAGAAGAATTTGCGACTGTTCAATATGCCAAGGCATTGAAGTCGGAGGAAAAGAAAATGAAAGAACTAACTGAACAAAAGAGAATAGATGCTGAAAATTTAAAACTGCAGATGCAGGTAGATGAAAAGAGATTACAAATGGAAATGGAAAAACAAAAAAGAGAAGCAGAATCTCAGGAGAAGAGACTTGAAAAAGAAACTGAAAATAAGAGACTTGAAATAGAGGCTGAAAATAAAAGATTAGAAAAACAGGCTGAGGCTGAAGAAAGAAGGTTACAAAGAGAGTCTGATGAGAGAAAAGCAAAAATGGAACATGAAGAAAAACTCTTAGCTTTGGAGTTAGAAAAGTTGAAGTTATCTAGTAATGCTAATGATGCTAATAAGGTATCATCTGCTAATAAGTCTAATGCTGTTGATTTCAAGCTTAATTTACCAGCATTCAATGCTTCAATTGATGATATAACATTTTATCTAGATAGATTTGAAAGTGCATGTAAGGTGCATAATATAGATAAAACATTATATGTTTATCATCTATCCAAGATACTTAGAGGTGATGCTTTGACTTTGTTGGGTATGGTAGATGTGCCTGACAAGAACAACTATGAGGTTGTCAGGGCGGCATTGTTAAAGAAGTACCAACTTAACGAAGACGGATATCGTCTTAAATTTAAAAACATGTTACCAGAAACTGGAGTTGAATTCTCAGAATTCATCTCAGGCATACGTCTTACTTTTTTACGATGGGTTGAGCTGTCTAAGACAGAAAGTACATTTGAAGCCCTCATGGACTTACTTCTTAGAGACAAGGTTATGTCTTCTGTTAATGAAGCTTTTCTTTCTTTTCTTCATGAGCGTAAGCCTAAAAATATAAAAGAAATGGAAGAATACTGTAGCCAGTATGTTACTGCACATCCTCACATAACCATTAGCAACTCTAAGGTAAAAGAAGGTCTGCCAGTTGCTTCGGCAGCACCTTATGGCCCGAATTTTATGCGTAAATTTCAGGGTAGCCAGCAAAATTTCAATAAAAAGAGTAACCGTAATTATGCCCAGAACCAGGGTAATCAATTTCAGGGAGATTCTTCTTCCCAGAACTGGAGACAACCTAATATTACACGGTATTCTATTCCCGGTAACTTTAGGAATTTTCATAAAGGTAATCGGTATAGAGGAAAATATTTTTCTCAGAGACCTCAATACCAGGATAATAGAGGTTCTCAACAGTATAGAGATGGTAATGACAGTTATGGAAACTGGAACTCAAACCAGGATAAAAATTACAGTAGGGACTTTAATGATAATTGCAGAGGCAATAATGGTCGCGGTAGATCGCAACAAAAGAGAAAAAGATATCAACAGACAAACTCTGTTCAACAAGAATCTCAGGGAGCAGATAAACAGGTTAATAATGATAAAGACCATAATGCTATCGGATGCTCATCTTTTGACTTTGGTAGGGCAAATAAATGTATCCAATGCAGTACTTTATTTGATCCGAAAACCATTAGTACTCTAAGCTGTGGTCATCCTTTGCCCGCTCTTCCTGCTAATGTTGCTCATGATGGGAGAGGTTCTCTTATATTACATAAGGGGCTTGTAAATAGTAATCCAGTCTCGGTGTTGTTTGATTCTGGATGTACTACTGTCGGCGTTAGGCAATCTCTTGTAGATCCATTCTGTGCTACAGGAAAGGTCATCAAATGTGTCACATTTGGTGGCACGTTGGAAAAATATCCTACTGCCATAATACATATTGCTACTCCTTTCTTCACGGGAGAGGTCCACGCGTGTCTACTTCCAAACCCTATTGCGGACCTTATTATTGGTCGTATTCACGGAGTTAGGGAATGTACCCCACAGCAGATTGCTGTTTGGGAAGAGCAAAACATTGAAGCTACCAATATGGTGGTCACAAGAGCACATGCTCTGGATCCACCTCAAACTTCATTAACTAATAATGATGAAGTAAATGAACAAAATAGTCACTTGACTATTACACGTGACTCATTTATCAAATTGCAAGAAGAAGATCCGTCGTTACAAAAATTCTTCATTCTAGCAAAAAAAGGTGATCCTAATCAAAATACTAATAGAAAATCTTGGATTTCTATGAAGAACGGCGTACTTGTACGTATGGTACAAGACTCGACTACATCCACTCATTCACAAATTCTTGTGCCTAAGAGCATGAGGGTGCAAATATTGCAACATGCTCATGACTCGCAATGTGCTGGACATATGGGTTTTTCCCGTACAAAGTCGAGAGTTCTTGCGGCTTTCTTTTGGCCATTTGTGAGCAAGGACATACGAATGTACTGTCGCTCTTGCAAAGTATGTCAGGAGGTCAAATCTAAAGGACCACGACATGCTGCGCCTATTCAGGCTGCTGACATTCCAATTCGCCCTTTTCAAAAAATGGCAATAGATATTATCGGTCCTTTTAGAATTAAGTCGGCTAGAGGACATCAATTTATTCTTACATGTGTCGATATGTGCACACGTTGGCCAGAGGCAATACCTCTCAAGAGCATCTCAACTGCTGATATTGCAGACGCTCTTTGGCTGATATTTTCTCGCTTGGGTTTTCCCGGAGAAATATTGTCAGACCATGGCACTCAACTGATATCAGACACTATGTCACAGGTAATGTCTATGCTACATATAAAAAGGTCTCTCAGCAGTATCTATCACCCAATGTCTAATGGGTTGGTCGAACGTTTAAATAGGACTCTAAAAACTTTACTGGGTAAAATAACTGAGGATCATCCTCAGGATTGGGACAGGGTCTTACCCGCGGCTCTCTTTGCGTATAGAGAGGTCCCCAATGAACATACGGGGTTTTCCCCTTTTGAACTTGTCTTTGGCGCGCAACCGCGCGGCCCTATGTCTTTACTTCACGATCTAATCACTGCCGATAATATTAGCGATGAGACTCAGTCTTCTTATGAGTACGTCATTGCTCTTAGGAAAAAAATCATTGAGGCATGCAGACTAGCAACTTCGTCTTCCGAATTTGCTAAAGAAAAGGCAAGGCAGTTTGCGAATAAGAATAGATGTCTACGACAACTTTGTCCAGGTGACAAAGCTCTCGTTCTACTTCCTTCAAGGGAGAACAGACTTCTAATTGCATGGAAAGGTCCATATGCAATAGTCTCCAAAATTTCTGATGTCGACTATGTTGTCGATATTGATGGAAAGCATAAAACTTTCCACATAAATATGCTCACGGAATTTCATGAAAGACCAGACTATTTGCAGCCTATTTTCCAGGCAACGGACAATTCTCAAGTACCTCATGGTCAATACTCATCGCTGTCAGTTATACAGGATGAGGAAACTACTTTTTCTGATGTCAATCTTCCTCTTTCTATGGTCCCACTTTATTCTACGGAATCTTGGAAAAACGTGACCGTTTCTCCAAATCTTTCCGCTGAGGAACATCGACAAGTTTCTTCGATGTTGCAAACATTTCAGGATGTTCTTACAGACATCCCGGGACACACACATGTCATTGAACATGACATTGTGCTAACTGATCATAATCCTATCAGAGTCAGACCCTATCCAATACCTATCCATTTCCAGTCTCAAGTCGAGAAAGAATTGGATGAAATGATACGTTTGGAAATCATTGAACCATCCACTTCAGCATACTCTTCGTCTATGGTTATTGTTCGAAAGAAGGATAATAACATTCGCATTTGCGTAGATTATCGCAAATTGAACCAAGTTACGAAGTTCGACGCTGAACCTATGCCTTCATTAGAAGAGCTACTCAATAAACTTTCTAATTCTAGATTCTTTACCAAACTAGATTTGTCTAAAGGTTATTGGCAAGTCCCGCTAACTGAACGTGCCAAACCTTTTACAGCTTTTTCTACACCTAGGGGGTTTATTCCAATGGAATTTCATGCCTTTTGGTCTTATGAACGCCCCTGCTACATTCGTACGCATGATGCGGCGAATTCTCGCATATCGTACAGATGTCATAGCATATCTAGATGATATCTGTCTATTCAGTGATTCCTGGGAAGATCACTATTTGGGTTTATACGAATTACTGTCTACTCTTCGCGAGTATAACTTGACTGCAAAACCCTCTAAAGCCTTTATAGGATTTAGTGAGATTTCTTTCCTAGGTCATCGTGTTGGTCATGGTCTTTTAAAGACAGAAGACCACAATGTTTCAAAAATACTTAACATTTCGGTCCCTAAGACAAAGAAACAAGTAAGGAGTCTATTAGGTTTGATCCAATTCTACGGACGATTCATTCCGAATCTGTCCTCCATTATGGCACCGCTTTCTACTTTATTGAAGAAAGGGTCGCCTAATTTGATCCGCTGGTCAAAAGAATGTCAATCCTCATTGGACCAGGTTAAAGACCTATTTTCATCTCCACCTATTCTTAGGTTACCTACTATTGAGAAGACTTTTGTTCTTCGAAGTGACGCCTCGTCAACTGGGATTGGGGCAGCACTAATGCAGGAGTATTCTGATACTCTGCATCCGGTGATGTATATCTCTAGGAAATTAAATGCTGCAGAAAAGAATTACTCGGTTTTAGACCGTGAGTTATTGGCTATGGTATGGTCTATTCTGAAGTTACAAAGATTTCTTCTAGGCGCACATTTCATTGTGGAAACCGACCAGAAAGCGCTTACTGCTATTCAGAGTAAAAACTTGAAGAGCTCGAGGTCCACTCGTTATGCCATAGCTCTTCAACCATTTCATTTCTCGGTTCGAGCTATCCGTGGTTCGGATAATGTAATGGCGGACATTCTGTCCAGATGCCCACACGATTCCACATGATTCTTCTGTCATATATATATATATTTCCTGATATACAGTCCAATGTTATAATGACATGTTAGTAGATATTTTTTTTTCTCACTTTTTTGAGGGGGAAATTTATAACATTGTACCATGTAATTATCTAAGAAGGCTTAGTTAGTGATATACGGGCCAAAAGATCACTCGGCCACATTTAAATAAATTATTTTCAGGATTGTATTGAGAGATTTACCAGTTGTCTTTAAGATTTGTGTTATTGATATTTTCGCAGCACATCATTGAAGATGCGAGATTGTGTCCATTGTGGAACTTTGAGTATATCAAGTCCTGTACTAGATTGGGAGCGGATGATGTCCACATCTTCTTCTATTGAATGTTTTATGTCAACGAAGATCAACACATGTATTACTTATTAGTTACTGATGCATTACATAATGTAATAAAATAGTGCGGTATATTAATATATTACACCGCTATTTGCAACACATTGTATGATATCATAATAATATATTTGATTTCATATATTGGTATGAGAATAATTTGACTTTTATTATGATGTTGCCAGCATTGTGGTTTGTGTTGGTGGCACCTTCCTGGGATATATACGCGTATACTTAGATAAATTTTTCTCTAAGGACCTGGGATATGATCTCAGTTTCGCTCCAAGTGTTGAGCTATTTTGTTAGGTATATCCGCGCATCATACGTGCGTTAGGAGCCTAGATTTTTCCGGCTCCAGGATTTAAAAAAAAAAAAATGTTTCATTTTTTTTTTCCCGGGAGGGTGCGGTAATGTTACGCACAAATAATTACTTTTTTTCCAAAGTCTTTGTATGTTCGTTTTTCGTATGTATGATCATTATTTGACTGAAATGCATGTTATATATATTTTATGGTCAAAGGGACAGAACCCGAAATATCGATACTACTATTCTTTATGAGTTTACTTCCTCTTGTATAGAGACACGTTCGGTCTATAATGTCTTGAACGAAGCGTGACCATATCTCCTTATTTGGTAGTATCAGTCAACTGTTGTAGATGTTTGAAACCTTTCTTAACGCTTCTGTTCATGTCCATAAAAGGCGCGACTGTGTAAGACTTTTATCTCGAATGTTCTTAGAATCGTCTTATTGTGAACAGCGACTCAGAGATTGTCGCTCTGCGCATGTCTCGACTGGGTTGTGGTTTTGTTGTTCCGCCCAGGTCGGGGAGTTGAGAAATGGACTGATTGCGAGCGGACGCGCCTTGCGTCTTGTGATTCTCTGAGGGAAATACATTGTCTTTGTGAGTTAGTTAGCTAACTAGACTATTTCCCGGTATTAGTCAAGCCTGCCTGGAGGCATATGTTCATGGTTGATTTTCCGAAATAAGGTAATTCCTCTTGTATCGAACTTTATGCTATCATCTAGAGGTTCGTCATTTTGTCGCCTTTTTGCTCGCCTGTGTGATTCAAAATGGAGAGGTACTTTGACTAGGATTAAGTCACCGGTATCTTTATACCTGAACTAATTATATATATATGGGTCGCTCTAGACCAACAAGACTATTGTCTGTGTTCCAGGATTCGTTATATCAGAGATCACGTCCAAGTCAGATGGTTAGACTTAGGAAGGTTATAAAGGTCGAGCTGACCTGTAATCCATGTATGCTACTCACGTGCAGACAGTAAACGGACGTATTGTATACATCTGATCTGCTAGCATCAGGAAGGAATAATTATTATTGTCTATGAACATTAAGGATCTGCAGCTGACCACGGTTGCAGAAGTTATATGCATTATTTATCAAGCTTCGCTATGATATTTGTTTTCCATACAACTATTGAGTATTGACTTCTACATGACTGTCAGTTAACATGAGTTTGAATGCTGCATTCGTTGTACCTATGCTGACAATAACATAAGTATCATGACTGTTTTGTGGCGTGCAATAAATGGTATAAACCTAAAGCGAAGTTACCATTTTTATGACTCTACACGTCATGTTGCCTGTGGTGTACCCTGAACTGTCCTACTGCAACACACACACAGCAACAATCTAAACCAGATAAGACACCCACATCTTACATTGTAATACCTGGTGTCGATAGAGGTGGTAATTTGACGGCATCCTAATTCCACCCTTACATATATCTTTAATAAACCTACATACCCTCTAGGATTAATTAGCGCACGGTGAGGATGTATTTGCTGAAGTGTATCTGCCCTGCATGCAGCGTGAAAAAACTTTTCTTGCAGATACTATCTTCCAGTCTCTCACTCTGGCGTCTGGATTTTGTGTGTGTGATTTTAAACGGGTCGCTCTGTCCTTATGTTTGATCGACTCTCCCGTACGAGAAAGCACCGTCTTATATTTTTGTCAAATCTCTTGGTTTGAGGCGATCTGTGCTTCTTCTGTACTTGTTTTCTCTTCTTTTCAATACACACTTATATCTTTCCTTCCTTCCTAGGTATCCTTTCATTTTCCCAATAGGAAGCGTTCATTCTATCCAAGTGTTATCGAAATCCGTTGAGGTATGAATTTATAATAACATTTTAAAGATCATGAGCTAACTATTAGCAGATGTGATGACTATGAAAAATATTAATTATTTTAAAAACTACTTACATTTGAATAATATTCTTTTGGAAATCACCCATTCTCTATCTCCTTATATGAATTATTACAATTTCAATATCTTTCCACCAAGCTTGCGCTTGTAGCTTTAGATTTTCTTTCCTGCTAATGCAAATTTTAAGGTCGGTTATGTTTCACATATTCGCTCCTTCCCACACTTCCCCAATGCTGTACGGCTTAGGAGAAACGCAAATATTTCAGCCTAACGTCAACTTCAAAACAAGACCAACCGAGCCGTCCCTTCACCCTTGTATCGCTCTGTGTCGCGTTACACATTTTTTCACAAACAAAGCAAGTGGTACCAAATTTTTCTACACTTCTCTCAATGAAAATAAATTTTAACATCTTGAGATAAATCGCAGGAGACATCAACGATGTGTTTCTGTGGTTTGTAACTTCATGTTTATTTATGTTCTTGTATTTCATTTACTTTTTGCTTTATTTTCCTTCTGTTTTCGTTGTTTTGTCACTGGCGAAGACTTTGTGGTCGTAACATAGGTAATTGATCTTTATCTTTTATCCTAGTAAGACGTATTACCTTTTTTATTTACCCCTCGGTGTACCCGTATCTTACTGGAGTCGACCTCATTTTCGCATTTCCATTTTTTAGAAATTGAGATACTGCCATAGGTAAGTGAAGTGTTAGAGACTTTAGTAGATCCAACTTCAAGCGGTGGGGTTGTCGTAAATTTATTTTGAGAGAAAGAGTCTTAGAAATAGTGGTCCGGTTTAGAGTGGAGAATGATGATGAAAGCTCAGTGATAGAAAATGTAGAGAGTAAATAGTTGCTTCACAGAGTGCTGGAGGAGAGTAAAGACAGACTTATATACGACAAATCGTTTCTCTCGATCTTCTCTTCAGACTCTCCTGGTCTAGGGTTCCCATTCGTCCCGTTTTTCCCGGGACAGTCCCGTTTTTTTATAAAATGTCCCGGTGTCCCGAATTTATTCCAAATGTCCCGCTTTTTAAGGGTCCTTCCTGAAAAAAAAATCTTTGGGTAACGGATGCAGTAGATTTCATAACACCTGCATTGAATATATTCAGGAGTGGTGTGCACCATTTCTTACGCCTCTTCAGTCTATGGATTGGATCAATTTGAAGGGAAAGGAGTCTGTGACTTGGAAGAACATCCAAGAAAGCTACATATTCATGAAGACAGTGTCACCAAATTTTACTGTGAATGAAGAGGACTTATTTGATGAGTTTGCATATGTGAAAAAATATTGTGAAAGCAAATTTGATGTGTGGGGTGAACTGAAGGATCAAAGTGTCAGTGAAAAATGGCGTGAGATGTTCGCTCATTTTACAAAGCAGGATATAAATGCTGAGAACCTGAAATGCCTAGTTAGTTTTTGTTTGGCACTGCAAGGATCCAATGCAGCTGTTGAACGTGTTTTTTCATTAATAAATGCACTTTGGACAGACGAAAAAAACAAACTTAAAATTGAGACAGTGAAAGCTTTAACCATTATAAAGACCCATTTTAAGAATTTCTCTTGTGCTGAGTTCTATGTCCAAATATCAGAAGAAAAAAAAACTTCTTGAATAGGTCCATAAATCTGATAAATATTCTGGTGAATCTGAAATATAAACTTGACTATTGTGTATTTTTTAAAGGTGCGATTTTTCTAATTAAGTATGTTTGTAATTTAGAATTCTTTTTTAAAGTGGAAGTTGTGTTAGTTAATGTGTGTATTTTTATACCAGTATCTCATTTTAAGTGCAACATATATTATATAACAGATTTATTTGTGCTTTACCTTAATTTTTAACATGTCCCGTTTTTTTACAAAATGTCCCGGGTTTTTTAGGTAAAAATTTGGAAATGTCCCGGTTTTTGAACAAAACATTATGGGAACCCTATTTTGGTCAAACAATTATTTGCCAGTTTCCAGACACACCTCTGCGCTCACACCGATTTGGTGCTTTAAACACACAGACGCACGTGAATACAAACTATATTAAACAAATAGGGGAAATGTTGGGCTTTGTGTATTCCAACACAGTACTAAATAAGTTTATAATGTTTATTAACCTTAAAAATCAAATCACAAACAAATATCAAGTGTTACATAAAATTATCATAAGTACAGAAAATGCAAATAACTAGGTGGGGAGGGGGTGAAGAAGATTGGTATCGACTAAGCCCTTCCCGCTTATTAGACAAAGATAAACCCAGTCCAAAGATAGATAATTATCAGGACAATAGGTAAGGTAACCTAACAGTGAAGTTAAGTACTCTGAAAGAGGGGTTACAATATTAGGTATGGGTGGTAGAAAAAAAATCCTTTTATCCCAAATTTGGTTTCTCTTTACTAAGCAAATGAAAGGGAGGGGTTAAACAGAGTTAACAAAATATCCCACTTAAAGGAACAATGCAGGGTATACTGAAAATGTATTACCCGGTAGGCAAGTTAACAAATGGTTTTTCAAACAATTAAATCTCCTGTCATTCATGCACGCGCATGAGGATCCACACTCATATATTCACACACACTTACCGATTGCAGCATCAGACAATCCATAGAATTATATAAACAGCAATTACACTCTTGACATGTGAATATGTCTAGTACTTCGATGTCCCGCCCCAGATGTAGCGAGGTTTGCTGATAGCAAATATTCCCACTTATCGCCGGACTTGAAGCCTAAGAGTTCTTGTGTTTTATTATATAAAAAAAGGAGTCTATGGGATGGCACTGACACAGTTCGACACAGGGGTGAAAATGAAGTGGTGGTAAAATTCCTTCAATGCGTGAAGTTAGCAACTGACCGGTAAAGTTTTTAATCCAGTGAGGAGAAACTAGGCTCAGTCACAGTCAGATAAATCGGTACTCTCCCACAACAGAGCAGTAAATAAAATATCGCTGCTGGCACTGTTCATCTTCCAGTTTATCTTACAGATTGTAATTTAAATTGATGATGTATTTAAATGTTCTTGGGTAGGCTTTCTTTCGTGTAATTATGATAGCTAGGTCGCATCGGACCACCACAAGATTAAATTTTAAAAAATGTTTCATCAATATGTCTGGAAGTTTAAGAACCGAGTCTGAAACTCTCTGTATGATTTCTTTATGCTGGGATTGCAAAGGTGATCATTCTATAGAAAAAGATAGAAAACCCATGACAACATAATCATACCTAAAAAATCAAATAATATTCTAACGCGCGATAAATTTACCGTTAAGGCTATTATATACACTCGCGTATTTAATTATGTATTTAAGAAAACACGTCAAGAGTCTAATGGTTAAAATACACATCTATATATATAGGACGTAACTAAATTTATTAATTATAAATTCCTTCGCGACTTTAAAAGTTACTTTAACATTAAAGCATCTATTACACTGGCTAACAAACAAAAAAATTTTTTTTCTTTCTCTAACATTTCTATGCTTTTCTGGTCAATTTTAATGCGCTGTTTTTAAATCTGCAAACCGTTTTTCTCTATCAGATCGGGATCTCTAGAAATATGCAATTGAAGTTTTTTTAACAACGCATACAGTATTACAACATCATTCGTACAAGAAGTATAACAGTTATGTAGGCTTGAATTTCTTTGCAGTCGACTTTCGTCGCTGAATGGCATGTGGTACATCGCGATGAAGCATCCAACAATAATCGGCAAGCATGGTCACACTCCACCGTCCTTGATAACGTGACTCCATTACGGTGAAATCTTGATGGAATCGTTCTCCATGTTCATCGCTGACTTCGCCAAGGTTGTCAGGGAAAAAGTCAAGATGCAAATCGAGCAAATGGATTTTGAGGGACATGTTATAGCCCATAATTCTGTATGCTTCTATGCACTGCTTAACAATATGCACATAGTCGACAGATTTGTGATTTCCCAGAAAGTTATCGACGATCGATTTGAATGCCATCCATGCGCGAAGTTCACTACCATGTAACAAGTTCTCGAATTGTTTGTCTGCAATAACTTTCCTAATCTGAGGTCCTACAAAGATACTTTCATTTATCTTTGCATCGCTAACTTGCGGAAACTTTTCTCGAAGATAAGTGAAAGCTTTGCTCGTTTTATCTAACGCTTTTACGAAATTCTTTATGAGCCCTAAATTTATATGTAACGGTGGTAAAATGATCATGTCTTTGTTAACTAATGGCTCGTGTATTACATTTTTATGCCCGAGCTGCATACGATCCCTGATAGGCCACACTTTTCTTGCATAATGTTCCTGTCTGTTGCGGCTGTCCCATTCACATAGGAAGCAACAAAATTTAGTATACCCAGTCTGCATGCCCGTGAGAATTGCAATGACCTTTAGGTCTCCACAAATCCGCCATAGGTAGTCATTGTATTTTCGCCAAAAGTATAGAAATATTGTCATAAGTTTCTTTCATATGAACAGAGTCTTCTTCTTCGATCCTTAACCACCGACCGTCAAAGCAGTCAGTGGCCATCACGCCTAGTGGCGTCTTGTAGGGCAACAACAAATTGATTCCACTTTGCACGGTCGGTGGCCATCCTTCGCACAGTGCCCCAACTCTGGTTCATTCTTTGCATCTCAGCCTCCACAGTCCTCCGCCAAGTTGTTTTTGGTCGGCCTCTCTTTCGCTTTCCTTCAGGGGTCCAAAGCATAGCTGTTCTTGTGATGGCATCGGGGTCTCTTCTGAGGACATGACCAACCCAGCTCCAGCGTCTGCCAGCTATGATGGTATGCATGTCCTCTTGCTTGCTACGAGTAAGCAGATCTTGGTTGGTGATGGTATTCGGCCAAAAGATTCGGTGAATTTTTCTTAGGCATGTTGTGTGAAAAGAGGACAATTTTGACATTTCCTTCTCTGTGACTCTCCAGCATTCCGCACCATAGAGAAGCACAGAAAGCACGCAACTCTGGTATAATCTTAATTTCGTGCTTGTGCTGTATTGGGAGGACTTCCAGATGTTATTTAGGCTAAAGAAGGCTGTTCTTGCCTTATTCATTCTGATGTTGATGTCTTTGCCTGCCCCACCGTCTGGTGTTACTATGCTTCCTAGGTATGTGAAGGTATCTGTCTGTACTAGTTGCTGATTCCTTACTGATATGGGCTCAGGGTTGCTCACATTGAGCGTCATGACCTCAGACTTCTTTAAATTGATGTTCAAGCCCACCTGCTGGCTAAATTTATTAAGTCTATCCGTTTTTTCCTGGATGTGTTGATGTGAATGTGCCAGCAGTGCAATGTCATCTGCATATTCCAGATCTTCCAATGTAGAAAATGTAGTCCATCTTATTCCTCTTGGACTGCCCTCTGTTGTCTGGCGCATCACCCAGTCTATGACTGTTAAAAATAGAGTGGTTGATAAGGGGCATCCCTGTCGTACTCCTGTCTTCACCTCGAAGGTTAGGTTGCTCTGCCCAACACTACACGTAAATTAATATTAGACAAACATAAAGGTATGTTTTCAGGCACTCGTAAGAAATAAAGAAGTAGAACACTTGGACAACAGAAAAACAACAGACGTGAGTGGCTTAACCAGGGTTCGAACCCCGTACCTTCCGCACGACAACTCCGCCTAGCTATCAAGCGAATCACACTGACCCCACGGCCAGCTAGGCATCCCCAAAAAAGGATGCTTTGCTGACTATTTATCAGTACGAAACACACAAGATAACACCGGAAGTATACAGTGGGCAACTCAGCCCTTTAATGACGCAATCACTTCTGTTGTTCCCCTATTAACAGTATGTGTCAGTCCAAACAAGACAAAGACCTTGATACTGGGTCCAGTAAATAGTAGAAGACTTAAGGACAGTAGTATAGAATAGAGGGTAGGTTTCTGGTATTGTATAAACATAAATAACACATAAGGAAGGGAAACCCGAGGCCTGTAAACAGTAAATTAATATTAGACAAACATAAAGGTATGTTTTCAGGCACTCGTAAGAAATAAAGAAGTAGAACACTTGGACAACAGAAAAACAACAGACGTGAGTGGCTTAACCAGGGTTCGAACCCCGTACCTTCCGTACGACAACTCCGCCTAGCTATCAAGCGAATCACACTGACCCCACGGCCAGCTAGGCATCCCCAAAAAAGGATGCTTTGCTGACTATTTATCAGTACGAAACACACAAGATAACACCGGAAGTATACAGTGGGCAACTCAGCCCTTTAATGACGCAATCACTTCTGTTGTTCCCCTATTAACAGTATGTGTCAGTCCAAACAAGACAAAGACCTTGATACTGGGTCCAGTAAATAGTAGAAGACTTAAGGACAGTAGTATAGAATAGAGGGTAGGTTTCTGGTATTGTATAAACATAAATAACACATAAGGAAGGGAAACCCGAGGCCTGTAAACAGTAAATTAATATTAGACAAACATAAAGGTATGTTTTCAGGCACTCGTAAGAAATAAAGAAGTAGAACACTTGGACAACAGAAAAACAACAGACGTGAGTGGCTTACCCAGGGTTCGAACCCCGTACCTTCCGTACGACAACTCCGCCTAGCTATCAAGCGAATCACACTGACCCCACGGCCAGCTAGGCATCCCCAAAAAAGGATGCTTTGCTGACTATTTATCAGTACGAAACACACAAGATAACACCGGAAGTATACAGTGGGCAACTCAGCCCTTTAATGACGCAATCACTTCTGTTGTTTCCCCTATTAACAGTATGTGTCAGTCCAAACAAGACAAAGACCTTGATACTGGGTCCAGTAAATAGTAGAAGACTTAAGGACAGTAGTATAGAACAGAGGGTAGGTTTCTGGTATTGTATAAACATAAATAACACATAAGGAAGGGAAACCCGAGGCCTGTAAACAGTAAATTAATATTAGACAAACATAAAGGTATGTTTTCAGGCACTCGTAAGAAATAAAGAAGTAGAACACTTGGACAACAGAAAAAAACAACAGACGTGAGTGGCTTACCCAGGGTTCGAACCCCGTACCTTCCGTACGACAACTCCGCCTAGCTATCAAGCGAATCACACTGACCCCACGGCCAGCTAGGCATCCCCAAAAAAGGATGCTTTGCTGACTATTTATCAGTACGAAACACACAAGATAACACCGGAAGTATACAGTGGGCAACTCAGCCCTTTAATGACGCAATCACTTCTGTTGTTCCCCTATTAACAGTATGTGTCAGTCCAAACAAGACAAAGACCTTGATACTGGGTCCAGTAAATAGTAGAAGACTTAAGGACAGTAGTATAGAACAGAGGGTAGGTTTCTGGTATTGTATAAACATAAATAACACATAAGGAAGGGAAACCCGAGGCCTGTAAACAGTAAATTAATATTAGACAAACATAAAGGTATGTTTTCAGGCACTCGTAAGAAATAAAGAAGTAGAACACTTGGACAACAGAAAAAACAACAGACGTGAGTGGCTTACCCAGGGTTCGAACCCGTACCTTCCGTACGACAACTCCGCCTAGCTATCAAGCGAATCACACTGACCCCACGGCCAGCTAGGCATCCCCAAAAAAGGATGCTTTGACTATTTATCAGTACGAAACACACAAGATAACACCGGAAGTATACAGTGGGCAACTCAGCCCTTTAATGACGCAATCACTTCTGTTGTTCCCCTATTAACAGTATGTGTCAGTCCAAACAAGACAAAGACCTTGATACTGGGTCCAGTAAATAGTAGAAGACTTAAGGACAGTAGTATAGAATAGAGGGTAGGTTTCTGGTATTGTATAAACATAAATAACACATAAGGAAGGGAAACCCGAGGCCTGTAAACAGTAAATTAATATTAGACAAACATAAAGGTATGTTTTCAGGCACTCGTAAGAAATAAAGAAGTAGAACACTTGGACAACAGAAAAACAACAGACATGAGTGGCTTAACCAGGGTTCGAACCCCGTACCTTCCGTACGACAACTCCGCCTAGCTATCAAGCGAATCACACTGACCCCACGGCCAGCTAGGCATCCCCAAAAAAGGATGCTTTGCTGACTATTTATCAGTACGAAACACACAAGATAACACCGGAAGTATACAGTGGGCAACTCAGCCCTTTAATGACGCAATCACTTCTGTTGTTCCCCTATTAACAGTATGTGTCAGTCCAAACAAGACAAAGACCTTGATACTGGGTCCAGTAAATAGTAGAAGACTTAAGGACAGTAGTATAGAACAGAGGGTAGGTTTCTGGTATTGTATAAACATAAATAACACATAAGGAAGGGAAACCCGAGGCCTGAAAACATACCTTTATGTTTGTCTAATATTAATTTACTGTTTACAGGCCTCGGGTTTCCCTTCCTTATGTGTTATTTATGTTTATACAATACCAGAAACCTACCCTCTATTCTATACTACTGTCCTTAAGTCTTCTACTATTTACTGGACCCAGTATCAAGGTCTTTGTCTTGTTTGGACTGACACATACTGTTAATAGGGGAACAACAGAAGTGATTGCGTCATTAAAGGGCTGAGTTGCCCACTGTATACTTCCGGTGTTATCTTGTGTGTTTCGTACTGATAAATAGTCAGCAAAGCATCCTTTTTTGGGGATGCCTAGCTGGCCGTGGGGTCAGTGTGATTCGCTTGATAGCTAGGCGGAGTTGTCGTACGGAAGGTACGGGGTTCGAACCCTGGTTAAGCCACTCACGTCTGTTGTTTTTCTGTTGTCCAAGTGTTCTACTTCTTTATTTCTTACGAGTGCCTGAAAACATACCTTTATGTTTGTCTAATATTAATTTACTGTTTACAGGCCTCGGGTTTCCCTTCCTTATGTGTTATTTATGTTTCCAACACTACACGTAAAGTTGGCATAGAGGCTTTTTATGATTGACACTATGCAACTTGGAATTCCATAAGCCCTCAGTATTTTCCATAGACTGTCCCTATGTATGTATTCCTTTGTTCCACTCTGATGGTGTTGTCCCCGTTTTCCACACTTGTGCAAATAGTGGTTCTAATAGTTCTGCTGCTAGCTCAGGGTCTGTCTTAAATAGCTCTGCATTTAAGTTATCATGGCCCGGAGCTTTACCGTTCTTTAACCCTTTGATTGCTGTGATGATTTCTTCTTTTCGTGGAATGTCTGTATTTACATCTAGATCGTTTTCAGCCTCAGGAACATTCAATTGTGTCTCTGGTATTTCCTTATTCAGAGTTTCTCTGAAGTGCTCTGCCCATCTTGTTTCCTGTCCCTCTGCTGTCTTAATGAGATTTCCTTGCTTATCTCTTACTAATGTAATATTGTTTGCACCTTGTTTTCCACTGATGAATTTAGTTATTTTGTATACTGTGCTTTGTTCATTTCTCAGTGCTGCCTCTTCTGCCTGTTTTGCAAGATCGTCTAGGAAATTCCTTTTGTTGGCTCGGGTTTGGCGTTTAACTTCCCTGTCCAGTTGACTGTACTGTTCGCTATATAGTTGCTTTAACCTGGGGGACTTCGCTTCTGTTTTCTTTCTTTTCATTTCCTTTCTCATCTTTATGGTGTTTAGTGTTTCTGGTGTTATCCAGTCTTGCTTCTTCCTTTCCTGGAATCCCAAGCATGATTTGCTGCTTTCCTTATATATTGTTGAAATGGTGTTAAAATTCTGGTCTATACCATCAGTCAATGTCTTTTCCTGGCTTTTGGCAAATTGATATCGTTTCTTAATGTCGGCCGCAAAAGCTTTTCTGGTAAGGGGGTCCTTCAATTTGCTGATGTCAAACCTTTTCTGTGTAGTTACAGTTGGTCCAGCCCTTCTTAGTTTCACTTTCAGTTTTGCAACTACTAAATGGTGATCGCTTCCCACATCTGCACCTCTTCTTACCTTCACATCTTGTAATGCATGTCTCCATCTACCGTTAACCATGATGTGGTCTATCTGGTTTCTGTCCTGACCATTTGGTGATTCCCATGTTAACTTGTGAATTTCCTTATGTGGGAAAAGTGTTCCTCCAATGACCAGGTTGTTAATACTACAGAAACTTATTAGCTTATCCCCATTTTCGTTTGCTATTCCGCTGCCGCATTTCCCCATTGTTCTTTCATTATATGTATTGTGTGTACCAACTTTCGCATTGAGGTCTCCCATTACTATAACAAGATCATATCTAGGTGTGTCCTCCATTTCTTTCTGCAGTTGTTGATAGAATTCATCCTTGACCTCCTCATTGCTATCATTCGTTGGTGCGTAGCATTGTATTATTGTAGTGTTGGTGAATCTCCCTCTCAATCTCAATCGTATCAGTCTGTTGTTGATGGGTTTCCATTCCAGTAATGTCCTTTCTATCCCTTTCTGTAGAATAATGGCTACGCCTTCACTGTGCTGTCCATCCTCTCTTCCAGAGTAAAGTACTGTTTCTCTTGTTGCTGTTTTAACTTTTCCTGCCCCTGTCCATCTGCTCTCGCTTATCCCCAGGATGTGTAACCTATAGTTTCTCATTTCTGCCGTGACCTGTCTTAGTTTACCTGTCTCGTACATTGTCCTGACATTCCAAAATCCTATTCTTGTATCCTGTTTTGTGGTCAGGACATCCGTTTTCATGTCAGTGGCTTCCTTTCGGCTTTCACCACTGACAGTCATACGAGCCACAGACTCCGAATGTCCATCCCGCAGCAAAGTTTGTTCATTTGATGTTGTTTCCGTAACTTCATTATTTTTTTTTTACATAGACAGGGGTGTCAGCCCTATGCTAAAACCCCCAACCTGGAGGACCAGGGTACCAGCTTTTGTCTGACCCCTACCCACACAGACCAGTCCAGCTTGGTTGAACCTACCAGGAGTAAAACTCCCACTGGCATAGCTCTGGGGATTGTCAGGGTACGCAAGCTGCCATACCGCTACAAGGTATAGGTACCATTGATGGCAGATGAACAGAGTAGGCGACTGGAATTGATGAAAATAAATTTCCGTTATACAATAACACGGCTTTTAGACTAGTCTTGGAAGAGTCGATGAAAAGTCGCCATGCGTTGACTATGTGCTCATGACCGAGGTGCACCATTAGACCGTTTACATCTTTGCAATAGCAAATGTCATCATCCATCTCAAAGTATTGAACAAGTTCTCTGTGTCTATGACGAAATTTAGATATCGGAGTATTGGGCGCTAAAAGATTCCATTCTTTGAGTCACGAACCGAGTAATTTCGCTTGTCCTTTGGTAAGAGCGAGATCACTTATTAGATCTGAAAGTTCTGAATGGTTAATTAAGTGAACACCATCATTCACCGGTATATAATCCGAGTCAGAATTAGTGTCTAAAGCAGGTAAACTATCACTTTCTGATGGTTCATTCACGTCCAACGGATATTGTTCTGGTGGAACTGGGATCGGACACGTGATTGGATCATGAGGCACTGGTTTTGAAACCGATTCAATATTTGGATAACCCACAGACTTTCTAGTTTTAAAAGTGAAACCATGGATATTTGTCAAGCAGAAGTAACGATCAGTAGCGTGATTTGTCGGTTCACGCCATATTACTGGCACTCCAAAAGGCATCGACTTATGCTTCGGCGATTTTCGTAACCAACCTGCCAATGTACCTCGTATTTGCACAAGTCGAACAAACTGCAATTGGCTTCCAAGATTTATTTGCTTCATCAACTTTCGAATCGAAATAATGTTCATATGCTTTCTTTAGTAATGGTGTAAAGTTTTTCTAGTGAACACGATCGGTAAAATATCCGCACACGTAACAGAACAGATCAGCCGAATTTCTACAACTTCTAGAAGCCATATTTCGCTCAGAATTATTTTAAAATACAGTAACTATTTGAAAAATAGCGTAACATATGTCATGCATCTTTTAGCAGTATAAAAAGTAGAATTATTTTGCGTTTGATTAATTTTTAATAAGTTATATAGTAAAAATGAAACGGAGCAAATAACGGTTTCCCAAAAATATATTTATTCACAAATATCTTAAGAACCCGATGTGATAGAGATAAACGGATTTCAGATTTGAAATCAGCGCAAGAAACTGACCTAAGAACATTTATTCTTATATAAGAAAGAAAAATGTTGTTTGTCAGTGTTATTTTTGGAAATATTATAATAGATATATCATTAAATTTACCACTGGAACTTTTGGGATGAGTTTAATTTAGTAGATTTAAATAAACACAAAATCCAGTGAAATAAAATGAAAGCACTAGACCACTGATCACTTTAACAAATATATTATGCCGTGCACAGAAACAGAAATCACTCCAATGTAGCCACCAATTCAGATGGAAATCTAGCAGAATTTCTACTATAGCTAGTGAATCTTAAATCTCTGGCGACCGAATGATAACATGGCTTTCTACGTGGTCTGTATATATCTAACTGAAATATAAGATGAGTGGGGCATGTGAAAATTTGACACCTTTTTAGATCTCAGGAGACTTTTGGGGATCTGACCGCCAGGCTAAAGAGAGAAGCCGCCCCTGGTCTTCCGCGTCGGCTTTCCCGTTCGCTCCGACTGCGATCGGTTTCGTGTTTATCACCGAGATGCGAAATACCGGCAGGAAACTTGCGTCGCTCGTTTCAGGGACCACTACTGCATTTGATAGCGCCGATAGTCTTTCCTGAGATCCCTCAGTCTGTTTGATCGTGTGCCGCTACGTTCTGTTTGATTCTGGCACCGCCCCCATTGGGCCAAGTTAATGAAAATACTGCATATGATTGATCAAGAGATGTCTGTGGGCGTGATTTAGTCTCTCCTTAAATCAATACGATGACCAGAATGAACGGTAGATAAACTGTCACATATTAATCAGCAAACATGTTGACCATCTGTGTGGAACGGTTGCATAGCTAATGAGTCCAGGTGAAAAAAATCCCGTTTGACGAAAAGTTACCACAATATTCGGGGGCACTGATGTTATCCGAAGGGGTCATTACAAAGGGTCGTACTATATCATCAAACGCTTCAGGGTCATTCAGGGTCAGCTGAGTTCGTCTGTCACAGGGGTGACCAGCTCCTTTCGTCGCTACCCTTGCCTACCCTAACTCAAGAGCAGTCAGGTATCCATTTCCAGCTGGGTACACTGGAGCGTGACACCCCCTTGTTTTGAACCCGCTATGTTTGCCGCAAGAGGCCAGAGCTCTAACCGCTCTGTCAATCGGACGCTATTTTTCCGAAAAAATCTCACTATAATTAGTTTGATCTCTCTATACTGCCACGGTTAAGTAATCGAACAGTTTTCAAAGAAACCCGTAGAAAACACCCGGACACACGAACATTATCAGATAGTATTTACGACACAGAGATAACGAACACAACAACTCAAGCAAAAACAACATAACGAACACGACAACTCAAGCAAAACACAATCTTCCATAAAGTGACAAGCACCATACACAACAAATCTTTTACAGTGGAAGTAAGAAAACGAATTCCCAAAAATTACAGAAGACTGATACTATGATGTGAATCAGAAATAGGCATCTACATTTATTGACAATGATGTGAGACTAGGAAAGTTAGAACGCCCTGTCAATTCAGATCAAGAGATGTTTATCAAATTTGAAATTTGACTGTAACTGATATTCGGTATTTTCTGTCTTTGAGATAATGACATACTCAGACAATTTTCCACATTTTTGAATGTTTCCTTTTCAGTAATAGCGCTGCCATCCTCTTGACATTGCCTGAAATTTGCTCCTCAGTTACGGTTCTCAGCAAAGTGTTATCTCTGTTTATGCATGCCAAATATTTGTAACGATATTACAGATAGGCCAGGGGAAAAAATGTTAATGAAGAGGGTGATGGGATGGTTGAAGTAGTCGAACTTGTTAGGGAAACTCATCTGTTCAGATGGTAAGAAAGAAAATAGTCTGACACTTGAGTTCGGCAGGAATGGAACTCATCAATGATACTTTAACTGTTATGTAGTTCAGTGAACCAGCGTGTAATGTTTACAAGAAGGACAAACGATTGTATAAGTATTGGTGTTAAGAATAGTATACGTAATGTGATTTGTGAATAGTTGTCTTTGATCGCATACAAGACGGTCGAGAGGTTAGAGGCGAGATGCTTCCTTTGTCATTATTCTGGTAAGTGCGCACTAAGCCTGCAGATCAGTAACTTGTTTGTCAGTTTTGGGAAATGAGTCTCAAGTTTTAGCAATAAAATAATAAAGTCAAGAAGTTTAGTGTGCATAATATTTGAAAATATAGCTGTGGTAAGTAAAGTTTTCCATAAATATATTTTAAGTGCGTCTTGTGAAATATCATTATCATGATCATTGGCATCAACTTTCAGCCCCCAGTTAGTATGAGTCTTCAACAAACTTATGCCAGTCACGTGCCATCAGCGCAGTCTTTCAGTATCTCTTCACCCCCTTCAAGTCTGCCTCCAGTTCTCTTCTCCCTGTATGCTTTGCTCTCCCTCTACCTCCCTTACCCTGGGGACTCAAAAACAAAGATTGTCTGGTAGTGCTATCAAAATGTTTCCTTAAAGTATGCCCTATCCATCTCCGGCGTCTTCTTCTCATCTCTCTTTCCATTGGCACTTGTCTGGTTCTTGTCGTCAGTTCCACATTGGTGATTGTGCCATACTACTTCAATCCTTTTATTCTACGCAAGCATCCTTGATGAAAGTCCGTAGCTTTTTGGTTCTTACATTTGTGAAATAACCTGGCGGAGAACAGTGGAGGCTTAGACGCAAAGCATGAACCAGAGTTGGGGAACGGCACGAAGGATGGCCACCGATCGAGCAAAATGGGGGCAGTTTGTTGCGGCCCTACAAGACGGCACCAGGCGTGATGGCCACTGACTGCTTTGTCAGTCAGGGGCTAAGGATCTAAGTAGAAGAAGATATGTGATGTATGTATGTTGTTATATTATATTTCTGAACGAGAAAAACACTGACCGCAGATAAATGAACTTCATATTAAATTTATGATATTCAGATACTAGAGATTTTCACCAGGTAGCAGTACATTTTTGTGATTGGTAAATTTCAGACAGTTATCTTCAGTAAAGTACAACTGTCCTGGTCTAGGCTAACATTTACTGAGCTATACATGTCAAAAGAACGGACGTGTTTTGTTACCACATGTAAAAGATCTCAGTTATAATGCTGAAATGCAAAACTTTTAATTGAATGGAAGCAGGAACAGGATTCTTGGGGTTATTTTTCTATTCTATATCAACAGAAATGGAGTGCAGTAGAATCTGACTAAACAGCTTGATGATCTAAATTTTGCAGATGACTTGGCTCTTCTGTCCCATAACCATAATCAGATGCAAGACAAAATGAAAATACTCGATGAGAGGTCACATCAAGTGGGCCTGAAAATACACAGGGAAAAGACAAAGATTATGAGAATAAATGCAAGAAATGATAACAAGGTTGAACTTGAAGACACACCACTACAAGATGTAGAATCGTACACATATCTTGGCAGTAATGTAGACAAAGTTGGAGGGACAGACAATGATATCAAAATAAGAATACAAAAAGCAAGAGGAGCTTTCATTGCATTGGGAAACATATGGAGAACAAGAGAAATCAAGTCCAGCACGAAAATAAGAATCTTCAACTCAAATGTCAAGTCAGTCCTATTGTATGGCTCTGAAACATGGAGAACAACAAAAACAACAACCAAAAAGCTACAGACTTTTATAAACGGGTGCTTGCGTAGAATAGAAGGACTGAAATGGTATGACAAAGTCACAAATGTGAAATTGATGACAAGAACCAGACAAGTGCCAGTGGAACAAGAGTTGAGAAGAAGACGCTGGCGATGAATAGAACACACATTCAAGAAACCTGTTGATAGCATTAAAAGGCAGTCCTGAAATCCTCAGGGAAAGAGAGGCAGAGGTAGACTAAAAAGAACACATGGAGAAGAGAGCTGGATACAGAGGTGAAAATGATGAGGAAGACAAGGAAAACATCTGAGCGGATGGCACGTGACAGGAGGACGTGGCATGTGTTTGTTGAAGGCCTATGTTCCTTGGGGAGCTAAAGGGTATTGATTGATTGATTGATTGATTGATATCAACATCAGAAAAACGCTTAGAAAAAAAAGAGTTGGAGACTGGAATGAAAGAGAAGAAAGACAAGGAAACATCTTGAGCTGATGGCACGTGACAGAACCATTTAGCAAAGGAATTTATTAAAGACCTATGCTCCTTGGGATGCTGAAGGGTGACAATGATGAAAATAAAGACATAAATGCGGTATACAGAGACACCACCTCGACCGATAAGATTTCCTGCAAGGGTACCCGCTGTAGTGGTGGTTCTATGTCCTGTAATGAGCGCAAAGGAAAATAATAATACATAAAATAATTTCTTTATAATGCCTTTATATGTATGTAATACAATAATTTTATCAGAGGCAGACACAGGAACAAATGGGAAGCAGAACATCCAGGCCACACCAAAAAAGGATGCATATTATTAGCTCAACAGAAGAGAGCAAGTGGTAATCTTCAGACTCTGCACGGGCCACAACAGATTTGGATACCACTTATTCAAAAGCTAAAGACAGGAACTACTGATGAGTGTGACTGTGGCACAGATAAAATGACTGCTGAACATCTGCTTCAGAGATGCCCAACATATGAACAACAGAGAAAGCATATGTGGCCGTCGCCAGTATCATTCCTGGAATAGCTCTATGGAGATAGAAATAGCCTCAATCTGACTACTGCTTTCGTTGAATATATTCAAGTTGACGTCAGACAGTATACGAAGAAGAAGATAATATGTATGTAATACTGTCCTTGTAATACCTTTTATATGTTTTACAAGCGGCTGCATGCTCTAATGTTGGTAGTATAACATACGTAAAGGCATTATAAGGAAGAGTAGTAGAGTGGTTAGAGCATCTTGTTGCAACGTTACTGGGTTAGGTGGTCGAAACTTGGAAGCGTCACGCTACAGTCTCATCATCAGGTGCTATCTTCACATCGCGAAGGTCTGCTGCAATGGATCTCCAACGTCTTCTGTCTCTTGTCTTGATGGTGCACTTTGATAGACTCATTCCTGTCTCTTGTCTTGATGGTGCACTTTGATAGACTTATTCCTGTCTCTTGTCTTGATGGTGCACTTTGATAGACTTATTCCTGTCTCTTGTCTTGATGGTGCACTTTGATAGACTCATTCCTGTCCATCTCTTGATGTTATCTTTTTACTTATAGCACTGTCTTCCTCTTGCATGTTTGCCTTCAACTCTGCCTTCTGTTATGGTCTTCATTATGGTGTTGTCTTTTTTCGTGGCCATTATAGCTTCAGTCTGCTCAGCTACAAATTGGTACCTGACTCTGCCCTTAAGTTAAGGAAAGCAAAGACAGTCACGAAACGACCCGGTCACCAAACCCCACAAAGCTGATACCTTGTATAGTGAAGTCTCTACACTTGCTTCCCCTACGTCAATATCTGCTATAGAACTACATATACAGTTATATTTTACTACCAACTCATAATTACGCATTCTGACAGCTTTGTTAAAACAATATGTTTTATGTGCACTTCGTTTACTTATATTCCTTCCACTGTGTTTGCTTTTATAAGTTGTTTTATCTTACTCTTTCTGTTAATTTTGTTTCGCCTATCTTAGCGTATGTCATCATCTGTAGCTATCCAGAATATCGTTGTTTTTTTCAGCACCCCCTGCAATTTCTCTGCAATGATTTCCTCGTTCTGGTGTGTAAGTTCTGCCTGGATGAGTCTCATGGCATCCCCAGTTTTCGTCATGCTCTGTTGTTTCACGTAATGAAAAGTACAAGGAAGAACATTTTTACAGCGAATTTCTCGTAAAACGAGCAAGTAACCCGCCAAAACTTGATGGTAGTTATTACGCTGTGCTCTTTCGGCTGCGTGTCCTGATGACGACACTTATTCTCATGTGGTCATTTTATTCCTCTCAATTTCAGTTCAGCTTCATTGGATCTTTGTTGTCAAACTTATCATGACCTCTGGTCGATTGTCAGTGCACCATGGAAAAAAATTGGAAAGAACTGCATGCTCTTTTAATGGGCGTTCAATTTTGCTTTTACTGTACAATGCGCGATTTTCCGTAATGTCTCGAACAGGTAGCGGTGTTTTTTCATTGTCATTTTTGGTAGACAATTAGTATTTAAGAAATATCTGTTAATCTGCATATTCTTCTGAAATGCGCCCAATGTAACCGACAAACACTGTGTTTTGGTTAAACGGGGCGGGCCACCCAAAAACGAGGTAACATTTATTTTAAAAATAATAAAAAATATTCTGGTAATTACTTTCTTTATATGTATGTGTACACGTGTGTGTCTGTTGTGTGTTTTATGTTGTAAATACATAGCAGGAATGGGTCAGTCGATGTTACCTGAATATTTTAGAGGTTCTGAAGCATGAATCACAGGTAGGTTATTTAGTGTATTCATTTTCTCTTACATAGCGTCGTTTTGCTTTAAAAACGGATTCATAATTCTCTCTCTTTTCCTTAACTTTTTCATTTAAACTGAAGTTTTTTTTTTACTTTGTTCCTCAGAAAAGACAGATTACAGCAGCACATTAACATCGTATCGTTAATACGAAAACAAGCCAATATTTTCCAGCCAACGCGTCAACACCAGAGATAAATATATAACCAGTCAATTAATGACAGGTTAAAAAAGTTCAGCAGCCTGTGGGAAAATTCAAAAAGAAAGCTTAGCACAGCGTTTGTCGTGAAGGTGTACACTACGATCAACATTTGTTTGGAAGTCTGAAGCTTCACAAGTATGTGACTTATCTTTGTACCGAGGTTTTGTCTTTGACTCTGACAGCGTCACCTAGAGATGTGATATCAGAGGACACTGAATCTGTCCGCTGATGCATCTTTAGCAGATGTTGTAGATGTGAAGAGCAGTTAAAAGTGAAAACATCTGGAGCATACACCTGTCACATTGCAATGCCACTGAAGCCGTCGGTAAGAGACACTACAAACTCATCCCATGTCTCTCTTTCACGCTAAACCGATTGTATTCCTGAACAGTACAACAATCACCACCAACATAGCCACCATCGCTACCACCACAACAACCACAGCATCAACAACAACGACGACATCTATAGCCTCAGCAGCGGCGAACATCAGCGACTCTATGCACAAGGAGGCAATGGATGTGGTAGTCACGAAGATAATCTCCTTGCTTATTCTCACCATCCTGTCAGTTCTGTGTGGCCTTCTTCCGCTTCGACTACTCATCCACATGCCGCACCTCTTCACTCGCAGCAGAAATTCCGTCGACTGCTTCCTGTGTGGTCTCCGGCTGTTTTCTGGAGGTATGTAAAAAGAAAAAACAAAAACCAACTTAAAAAAAAACACAAAAATGAAAATAACATTTCGTCAAACCACTTTTTTTTCTACCTCCTAAGTATGTTAAACCTGTTCTTAACAAAGTATTTTGATGTGTTTTTCTGGGAAAGTATGTTTGAGATTGTTCAAGACGGATGAAGTATTTGTTGGCGGAGGTGAACTAGACGAAAATGCTGCAGTAAGAAATGGAATTATGACGTAAGCTTTAATGGATATATCTTGTCATTTGCCTATAATCTCACTATTATATATATATATATATATATATATATATATATATATATATATATATATATATATATATATATATATTATATATATATATATATATATATATATATATATATATATATATATATATATATATATATATATAAAGAGCCAGGGATCCAGACCCCCAGGACGACCCAGAGTCCGCTGGGAGGACAACATTAGACAATCTTTGAAGGACCGAGGACTAGAATGGAAGCAGGCCAGGAGATAGACAGCCGATAGGATAGTCTGGCGCTCTCTCTTCCAAACCTGTACACCTCACGGTAGAAGGGGAACGACTAAGTAAGTAAGTAAGTATATATATATATATATATATATATATATATATATATATATATATATATATATATATATATATATATATATATATATATATATATATATATATATATATATATTAGGGCTGTGATTGATTTTATAAATCTTAATTGATTAATTGAATTTCTTTAATTGAAGATTAATCGATCAAATTAGAAAAATTATAAATAACATTTTTTTTAATCACTAAAGACTTTATTTATTTTACTTGCTATAAAGCAACATAGTCCTGAGAATATAATGAAAATATTGAAAAGTTACAACAAAACAATTTATTATTATTGAACATGCTTGCCAAATTCCATATCTCAAACCTCTAACATTGCAAATGCTCTCACATTTAAGCCAAATACAGCAATTCTAAAAGTAGAATAATGGATTTTTTTAAAATGTAATCGATTAAAAAATTTAAACCGATTAATCGATTAATTGATTGTTAAAGACCCCAGCCCTAATCTATATATATATATGCTTCGTATAGCTCTTGGGGGTCGCTGATAAGACGAAGAAAGAATAGGCTTAGTGCTCATTCAGGCGTTTAGTAAAAATTGACTACTAGTATGAGGTTGTACATGAGGTTGTACATGAGGTTGTATATGAGGTTGTACATGAGGTTGTACATAGGTTGTATATGAGGTTGTACATGAGGTTGTGCATGAGGTTGTACATGAGGTTGTGCATGAGGTTGTACATGAGGTTGTGCATGAGGTTGTACATGAGGTTGTGCATGAGGTTGTATATGAGGTTGTATATGAGGTTGTGCATGAGGTTGTATATGAGGTTGTATATGAGGTTGTACATGAGGTTGTACATGAGGTTGTGTATGAGGTTGGCAACTTTATCATGTAAAACATATTGCTACAGACACCCCTACTGCAAGAGCATGGGAATGTTTGGTGCAGGCTTTCTGCAAGGGGACCAGCTACAGATGTGGCTGCATGTTCCATAAGGAGCATATATACATAAATACGCTGATAAGGTCTTAGTAGGAAAATAAAATGAAAAAGAGTTACACAAAATGACTGACAGAAAGTCAAAATACAGGAGCCTTAATGGCAAAAAAAAAAAAAAAACACAATAGTCATTTCCAAGAAAATGGCTCCTCTAGAATGAACTATCAAAGTAAATGAAACAATTAAAACAAGTCAATCGATTCAAATACCTAAGCACCTTAACAACATCGGATGTAAGATGAATTTCAACAGTGAAGAGCGGAATAGCCCAGGCATACGCAGTTTTCCATAAAATGAAAAGTGTTTTATGAAAAATATTCATGGAAATAAGACAGATAGTTCTTCAGTGTTATATATAGCCAATCCAAACATGCGGTAGTTAATCGTGGATAATTAGTAAACAATTAAGAAAAGTACTAGAGACCACAGGGATCTGATTTTACAGACGAATGTTTAAAAAAAATTGCATGGATAGTTGTTTTTTTTATTTTTTTTAAAGAGTGAAGTTATGTCATGAATGAGACCGATGCGCAAATGAAGAAAACTGCCCCTGTTAGAACAGGGGTCGGGAACCTTTCCGTGACAGAGAGCCAAATATTTAATTGTGTCTCTATTTTAACAAATTGAAAATCCATATGCCAGAGTCCGCTGGGAGGACAACATTAGACAATCTTTGAAGGACCGAGGACTAGAATGGAACCAGGCCAGGAAGAAGACAGCTGATAGAATAGTCTGGCGCTCTCTCTTCCAAATCTCTACACCTCACGGTAGAAGGGGAACGACTAAGTAAGTAAGTAAGAAAAGCCATATGAAAAAAAAAATCACATGGTATCCCTCATTCACTACGAGTTAAGTAGTAGAGAGCCGAGAGCCGCACGAGAGCCGTATGCGGCTCTCGAGCCGCGGGTTGCCGACCCCTGTGTTAGAAGGAAGCAACCAGCTGTCTTGGGGCATGGTATGACAAGAAAAAAGCAGGAATACATTCTGACAACATAAATTATTCAAGGAAAACCAAATAGAGGAAGACAAAGAGAGGAGATACTGGACAGATTGACTTCGTAGCATAGAAAGAACTCAACAACATGTTTGATAAACCGTGCTGGAGATAGTAAATAGTACAAAGACATGATTGATCGTCTATGCGTGATACTGAAGTACGACAAATTATATATATATATATCTCCATTAATACAATGAACGTATTCACGCATATATCCACGCCCATATACAGTCCCACATTCATCTACATACGCGTACATTCATACACATATACAATTTATTATATACACGCGTGCATCAGCAATATCTGTCATATGTAGAAGCGGTCAATGTGATTAGCTCAATCATTTTACATTTAATCCTATTTACTTTTAATGACTCTCTTCGCCCCCAACCCCCTCCCCCATAAGTTTCCATAAGTGTTACATTGTCATAAATGTTTAAGACGCCTGAACACGCTAATAACATCAGGCTGCACAGTTTAGTCGGGTTTTTTTGTTCCCAACTAAACGAGGAAGCAAACCTTAAGAGCGTGTATTCTCTCGCTGTTGGCAGTCGCAAAATTCTGTTGACACTACAGTATTAAATTTATAAGCTGCTTATCGTCATGAAATTTTTTTGTCAGACATAGCTACTAACGATCGTCTGACTTGGTGGTAATCACGTGAAAGGACACAAAAGGCAACACTAGACTGAACGTTTAGTTGTCCGATTTGCTTTTCTTTTTCGTTGATTCCTATGCACCGTGGGGTAGACGATCATGTCTGTCCACAGCTTCCTATCTCAGGTACTATTTATCAATTCTGTTGTTGATTTCTTTCCATGCCATGATGTTAAACTGTCCAGTATCTTGTCTCTTTGTCATCCTCTATCCTTGAATCTTTCCTGTTGTGACGATGCATTCCAACATTTTTGTCTTCCCATAACATGCCAAAAGAAATTGGGACAGCTGTCTTATAACATGGAATCACTCTTTTCTCAGTTCCCAGCAAAATACTAAGCAGGATAATTATACAGAGAATTTCAAAAGCTGTAGACCACAAACTGAGGAAAGAACAAGCAGGATTTAGAAAGAACAGAAGATGTGTAGATCATATATTCACTCTCAGGAACATTATAGAGCAGTGCTCAGAATGGCAAAGACAGCTGTACATTAACTTCGTTGATTTTGAAAAGGCTTTTGACAGCATACATAGGGACAGTTTATGGAAAATACTGAGGGCTTATGGAATTCCAAGCTGCATAGTGTCAATCATAAAAACCTCTATGCCAACTTTACGTGTAGTGTTGGGCAGAGCAACCTAACCTTTGAGGTGAAGACAGGAGTACGGCAGGGATGCCCCTTATCAACCACTCTACTTTTAACAGTCATAGACTGGGTGATGCGCCAGACAACAGAGGGCAGTCCAAGAGGAATAGGATGGACTACATTTTCTACATTGGAAGATCTGGAATATGCAGATGACATTGCACTACTGGCACATTCACATCAACACATCCAGGAAAAAACGGATAGACTTAATATGTTTAGCCAGCAGGTGGGCTTGAACATCAATTTAAAGAAGTCAGAGGTCATGACGCTCAATGTGAGCAACCCTGAGCCCATATCAGTAAGGAATCAGCAACTGGTACAGACAGACACCTTCACATACCTAGGATGCATAGTAACACCAGACGGCGCGGCAGGCAAAGACATCAACATCAGAGTGAATAAGGCAAGAACAGCCTTTTTTAGCCTAAACAACATCTGGAAGTCCTCTCAATACAGCACAAGCACAAAATTAAGATTATATCAGAGCTGTGTGCTTTCTGTGCTTCTCTATGGTGCAGAATGCTGGAGAGTTACAGAGAAGGAAATGTCGAAATTGTCCTCTTTTCACACAACATGCCTACGAAAAATTCACCGAATCTTTTGGCCGAATACCATCACCAACCAAGATCTGCTTACTCGGAGCAAGCAAGAGGACATGCTCACCATCATAGCTGGCAGACGCTGGAGCTGGGTTGGCCAGGTCCTCAGAAGAGACCCCGATGCCATCACAAGAACAGCTATGCTATGGACCCCTGAAGGAAAACGAAAGAGAGGCCGACCAAAAACAACCTGGCGGAGGACAGTGGAGGCTGAGATGCAAAGAATGAACCAGAGTTGGGGCACTGTACGAAGGATGGCCGCCGACCGAGCAAAGTGGAATCAATTTGTTGTTGCCCCACAAGACGCCACTAGGCGTGATGGCCACTGACTGCTTTGACGGTCGGCGGCTAAGGATCAAAGAAGAAGAAGTCTTATAACATGAGCAATAAGCTTCATTTGCGCGTATGCCTCTTTCTGGTCATACTGATTACTCTTTTTAATTGTAGAATTGCCTAGCAAGCCTATTTCTTATCTTCTTCTTCTTCTTCTTTGATCCTTAGCCGCCGACCGTCACAGCAGTCAGTGGCCATCACGCCTGGTGGCGTCTTGTAGGGCAACAACAAATTGATTCCACTTTGCTCGGCCGGTGGCCATCCTTCGTACAGTTTCCCAACTCTGGTTCATTCTTTGCATCTTAGCCTCCACAGTCCTCCGCCAAATTGTTTTTGGTCAGCCTCTCTTTCGTTTTCCTTCAGGGGTCCATAGCATAGCTGTTCTTGGGATGGCATCGGGGTCTCTTCTGAGGACATGGCCAACCCAGCTCCAGCGTCTGCCAGCTATGATAGTGTGCATGTCCTCTTGATGGTTCCGAGTAAGCAGATCTTGGTTGGTGGTGGTATTCGGCCAAAAGATTCGGTGAATTTTTCTTAGGCATGTTGTGTGAAAAGAGGACAATTTCGACATTTCCTTCTCTGTAACTCTCCAGCATTCCGCACTATAGAGAAGCACAGAAAGCACACAGCTCTGGTATAATCTTAATTTTGTGCTTGTGCTGTACTGAGAGGACTTCCAGATGTTGTTTAGACTAAAAAAGGCTGTTCTTACTTTGTTCATTCTGTTGGTGATGTCTTTGCTTGCTCCGCCGTCTGGGGTTACTATGCATCCTAGGTATGTGAAGGTGTCTGTCTGTTCCAGTTGCCGATTCCTTACTGATATGGGCTCAGGGTTGCTCACATTGAGCGTCATGACCTCTGTCATCTTTAGATTGATGTTCAAGCCCACCTGCTGTCTATACTTATTAAGTCTATCCGTTTTTTTCCTGGATGTGTTGATGTGAATGTGCTAGTAGTGCAATGTCATCTGCATATTCGAGATCATCCAATGTAGAAAATGTAGTCAATCTTATTCCTCTTGGACTGCCCTCTGTTGTCTGGCGCATCACCCAATCTATGACTGTTAAAAATAGAGTGGTTGATAAGGGGCATCCCTGTCGTAATCCTGTCTTCACCTCAAAGGTTAGGTTGCTCTGCCCTACGCTACACGTAAAGTTGGTGCCGTAGATTTTCGATAGGGGAATTAAGACTTGGGTTGGTCCCTTCTGAATAGATTAGAATAAGTGATCGTCACAGTGAGAGGTAGTAATAGAAATAGAGTTCCACGAGTGAGGTGGTAGACTATGATAGAGGCTGTCTCTGAGATCGAGAAATCTTCTCTCTCTCTGCCTATCTTCTACGAGGAGTCAGACAGTCTAAGCACATATATATATTATATATATATTATTAATATATATATATATATATATATATATATATATATATATATATATATATATATATATATATATATATATATATATATATATATATATATATATATATATATATAAATATATAATATATAAATATATATATATATATATATATATATATATATATATATATATATATATATATATATATATATATATATATATATATATATATATATATATATATATATATATATATATATATATATTCTATCCACTAACGTGCACGCACATACAAGACGACAGTTAGACGTACAGACGTGGGAAAACTATAACAGATGATTATATAGATATTCTAGAACGAACTGACCGCCACACTGGAATAAGTTTAGTTGTAGTTTAATTTATCATAGTAAACGTACGTCACAACATATAAAATTACATCAAAAAAAGCATATACCTAAAGTTAAAGAAAAATCAATGAATTGCTACAAGAATGATAGACCCGTTGGTATGATCCTTCCCTCGATGTTTAGCCCACATTCCCGTTAGGAGAAAGATGATGGCCCCAAAAAAGTCACAGATACATAGGATTGGGTCTAATATTTTCCCTGTTAAAAAAAGTATGAACAGACTTGGATTTGAGTATAGTCTATCCTTAGGAAAATATAGTTTAGCAACAAATCTTGCATAAGGAAAATTACAAAGTGAGTGAATCAAACGAAGAACATCCTTCAGTCTACTTTCACTCGGTTCTTTCATCAGGGCCCTGACTCACTCAACCTTACCTACAATCGTGCTGTGGTTCGCCGTCTGGCGCAAGCCTTAGTGTACACTTCGTTTAATCTGTCTATCTGTGGATGAAGCTGATACCCAGCTCTGCAGATATTGGTTTCATTCAACGTGTCCGGGGAGCGTCCACTTCAGGCGATCGTTCTTTCTTTACAGATTTAAGTTAATGTCACTTATTCACGAGGTAAGAGTTAGGGTTTCAGCGGGCACACAGTGTTAGAGCACGAGGTTTCCCTTAATTAGGAAGATGACCGGTGGACAACTTCTCTCAACAGATAAATCTTGATTCACCACACGCTTGGTCAAATAATGTCGGAAAAGTTAATGTTTTTTCTGTAATTATTTCTCGCCACAAGGCAGCATGTACATTAGAGTTTGTGAAGAAATATGATCTGGCTCAAAGGCCCAGTATAAGCATTTATTCTTTAAAAAAAATCCCATTAGTTGGATTTGGTATTCTGTCTATCTCTTGAAGGCACACGCCCTGTCAGACAGGTGTTACTTGAAAACCCACATGGTTAAAGATATAAAATGTTTATGTTTCTCACAGGTAGGTCTCTGTACTAAACGCCGGCAAAGTTGGGTTACCCCAGTATTCACTGAATAAATTAAAAAACACATATGAAATATTTTTACATATTATGTACTCGATATAACTTACATTAGAACTGCAAGCGTAGAGCTTGACTTGACGTTTAAACTTTCCCGTGAAATAAGTTATATATAAAAATCAGTCAACATGAATTAGGAATACATACGTATTCCGTCAACACTCATGAGGCATCTAGCATTTATAAGTTAGTTTAGAAAAAAAATATTCTCGTCTGATTATTTAACAGTTAAATTAAATTCATTATAGCTACATGATTTTAAGCTAGAAATTATGATTTATTCTGTTTTTCCACTGTAACTCGTCGACTAGAGAATATAACAGACTTATAAATTAATCACTCTGCACAAAGGAAACTAGTGGGATAAAATAGGCGGTTAAACACTTAATCACTCGCAAAATATTAGATTTTTAATGTAATATTTACCTCAACACAGAACTACGGTATCACAACGAAACTAAGAGATTTCACTTATAAGTTTAAGTATCTAGAACGAAGTGACCACGTCTACTGTAAATGGAGAATGAGTGAAATCAAGTTTCAAACTCTGGTTAATATCTTAAACCAGACAAAAGATCCCACTATTTCCAAACCACGCAATAGCGCAGGTCTCACCCCTTCTCTCTCTCTCTCTCTCTCTCTCTCTCTCTCTCTCTAACACCTCCCATTAACTAGACGCATGCCATAACTGACACTTCTCGTCTTCACACCTCACACTGACCAGGGCCAACAGTGAGTGCCGTGTCAGATGGAATTGCCAGACAAATGTCTCATACTGCGCCGTGGAGATGTCGGTTATCGCGTCTCACCTGAGCGCTCAGCCGAAGAAAACGCGCGTGTCAGCTGAATGTGCAGACAAAAGTCTGCTCGTATGTCTGAGATAGATGCATATTCACAATTTATCGTCTACCTAAGTGGCTGACGTCTTACATAATAGAAATGCGTATCCCAGTATGAGAAAGAAAGCGGAAAAGTGAGAATGGGAAAGAAAATATTTTTCGCAAACGAACGAATGCGAAAAATACAGGAAAAAGGTAAAGAGTGATAATAAAATAGAGGATACGGGTAGAAAAAGAAGAGTATATAGAAAATTTATTGATCATAAAACTCTCTGTGACAGTTGGCATAGAGGCTTTTTATGACTGACACTATGCAGCTTGGAATTCCATAAGCCCTCAGTATTTTCCATAAACTGTCCCTATGTATACTGCCAAAAGCCTTTTCAAAATCAACGAAATTAATGTACAGCTGTCTTTGCCATTCTGAGCACTGCTCTATAATGTTCCTGAGGGTAAATATATGATCTACACCTGTTCTTTCTAAATCGTGCTTGTTCTTTCCTCAGTTTGTAGTCTACTGCTTTTGAAATTCTCTGTATAATTATCCTGCCTAGTATTTTCCTGGGAACTGAGAGAAGAGATATTCCTCTCAGTCACGAGAGGGGTTAATAGTATTTAAAATATAAGATATCCTGGACACAAAGTTGTATCAGGTGATAGCAGGATAGTACCAGATAAGAGACTGGTCTTATAAGTAATACCCCTTTCTCTGAAAAGAGTAAGGGTGTATGGATATCAAAGGTAGGATCAAGCTGTATACGTTCCTAGGTATGATGCTAGTGTTTTATCCTAGGTCCCTAAATACTCCTCTCCAGATCCTCCTCTGTTTATAATGTTAAGCTTTGCTAGGGGTATTAAATTAAACTATTTACCAACAAGAACTGTCTTAACTTAAATAATTCAAGTAAGTCTGTTGGTAAATATTTACAATTTATTTTATACAATTTTTCTTTTCTTTGTGAAAATCTTCCACTGAACTCAAAATTTGATTACAACATTAAATGAATAAAACCACTTGTAAAATGTTCACACTATCTACAGTCTGTAAATTTATGATGATGGTTCTTCTTTCCTGGCTAAACTCAATCTGGGTGTAGACTGTCTTTATTTTAGGAACAACAATAGTTCATCACAGTTTACTGAATTATAGGCAATCACTGACTATGAATTTGCCTATCTAGCTGCACTGAATTGTCATCATTATGTTTTTTATTTCTTTATTTGTGGTAATGATGCTGTACACTGGACAGTAGCCTTGAATTGATGGCCACTTATCTGTTCTTCTTGTTTGACTTCTGACACAATACTGTTCTGGATAGAAACATCACATGAGATTCTTCCAGGCCTTGGATACTGGGTGGCTGTCCCTCTAGACAAAAAGGGCGCTTGCACGACTAGCTCCTTCAGTTTTTGGCTGGCTCTTTACAAGTGTACATGTGATACAGGGTTTAACCTGAAATACAATTGATTTACCACTATATTGTCTACCTCTATCCTTTTATCACAGATGTAGGGGATAAGAGACAGTTTCAGACAGTGTGCAGGTAGACGCACAGGGCATAATAAATCAGTAATAACACAATCCAGGTCACTATGAATATAATCTTTCTCCAAATCCTTGGTTACAACTATCTGTCCATGATTCGCCTCCATACAGTTATTAGGTTTTGTGGAAAATACAAGTGATATCTTAAACAATGCAGTAATACAATTCCTTTCATCCTTTCCTTTGTTCCTGGTGTGTGTCCCATTCCTTCAAGAAATAATTCTTTAAATGCTGTTCTAAAATTATGAACACACTTTCCGCTGCCATTCTCAAATTATTTGAATATACACAGGCTTGGTTTTGCCTCCAGAAATCACACAGTAGTTTTATAACACATTTTTACACACTTCCTAACGCACCATTTAATTAATTAATTAAAACTATATATATATATATATATATATATATATATACATTCTTTCTTACCCTCAAGTACATGCAGTCGAGCTGTTAATGGTCACGCAGTCTGCTCTCAGATGCAGAAGGCAAAGGAAGTCTTCACTGAAAGACCTGGCTCTCTTGATGTATTTTCAAAATGTTATGGCCTGCTTTCGCAAGAGGGCAAGTCCTTATATAGGTCAGGGCCGAACGACACGGGAAGCAGTAATGCTGCCGTGTGTTGCATACGCAAATATCGGCATACATTTGTCTAGATGTGCAAATATGGAAAACCATGAATTCAAATATCTTCCTTATTCCTGGAGCGATTTCCTTCATCTTAGGTTTAAAATATGTCCTGGATTAGTCTTTATCTTTCTAAATAATTGTCTTTTTCTTACATACTTCCGTCTTTTCCTAGGCATAGCCTAAACAGCAAAATTTTCGACTAGCCTAATGTCTCGATGCATTCTATTTCACTTTTCTCTGTTATTATAATACTTTTTGTGGAAGTCTTTACACCTACTTATGCAGTAACATTCCTATTATTAAATTACTGACCTCTTCCAGGCGATACTTCGCTCATAACACTGTAGTTTACCTACAATTCCCATAAGGTTACACAGATTTGAACTGGCCATGATGAATGCCTAATACTTGTGTAAATAAACGAATAAGGAGGCCATTCCATTGGTCCATCTAGGATACACTGTTATAAAGTATGGCGTGCCGTTGAGGTATGAATGACGTGTTGTGAATCAGACTTCACGACACTCGCCAATTATTGCAGTCTGCAAGATCTCCCTTCTTGGGCAATTTGACAATTATTCCTTTGTTCCACTCCGTTGGTGTTGTCCCTGTTTTCCAGACTTGTGCAAATAGTGGTTCTAATAGTTCTGCTGCTAGCTCAGGGTCAGTCTTAAATAGCTCTGCATTTAAGTTATCATGGCCAGGAGCTTTTCCATTCTTTAACCCTTTGATTGCTGTGATGATTTCTTCTTTTCGTGGACTATCTGTATTAACATCTAGATCATTTTCAGCCTCAGGAACATTCAATTGTGTCTCTGGTGATTCCTTGTTCAGAGTTTCTCTGAAATGCTCTGCCCATCTTGTTTCCTGTCCCTCTGTTTTTGTGATGAGATCTCCTTGCTTATCTCTTACTAATGTAATATTGTTTGCACCTCGTTTTCCGCTGATGAATTTAGTTATTTTGTATACTGTGCTTTGTTCATTTCTCAGTGCTGCGTCGTTTGCCTGTCTTGCAAGATCGTCTTGGAAATTCCTTTTGTTGGCTCGGGTTTGGCGTTTAACTTCCTTGTCCAGCTGACTGTACTGTTCGCTATATAGTTGCTTTAACCTGTGGGACTTCGCTTCTGTTTTCTTTCTTTTCATTTCCTTTCTCAGTGTTATGGTGTTTAATGTTTCTGGTGTTATCCAGTCTTGCTTCTTCCTTTCCTGGAATCCCGAGCATGATTTGCTTCTTTCTTTATATATTGTTGAAATTGTGTTGAATTTCTAGTCTATATCATCAGTCAATGTCTTTTCCTGACTTTTGGCAAATTGGCTTTATATCAGCCGCAAAAGCTTTTCTGGTAAGGGGGTCCTTCAATTTGCTGATGGCAAACCTTTTCTGTGTAGTTACAGTTGGTCCAGCCCTTCTTAGTTTCACTTTCAGTTTTGCTACTATTAAATGGTGATCACTTCTCACATCCGCACCTCTTCTTACCTTCACATCTTGTAATGCATGTCTCCATCTACCGTTAATCATAATGTGGTCTATCTGGTTTCTGTCCCGATCATTTAGTGATTCCCATGTTAATTTGTAAATTTCTTTGTGTGGGAAAAGTGTTCCTCCAATGACCAGGTTGTTAATGCTACAGAAACGTAGTAATTTATCCCCATTTTCGTTTGCTGTTCCGCTGCCGCATTTCCCCATTACTCTTTCATTATATGTATTGTGTGTTCCAACTTTCGCATTGAGGTCTCCCATTACTACGATAACATCATATCTAGGTGTGTCTTCCATTTCTTTCTGCAGTTGTTGATAGAATTCATCCTTGATCTCATCATCGCCGTCATTCGTTGGTGTGTAGCATTGTATTATAGTAGTGTTGGTGAATCTCCCTCTCAATCTTATTCTTATCAGTCTGTTGTTGATGGGTTTCCATTCCAGTAATGTCCTTTCTATTCCTTTCTGTAGAATAATGGCTACACCTTCATTGTGCTGTCCATCCTCTCTTCTAGAGTAAAGTACTGTTTCTCCTGTTTTAACTTTTCCTGCCCCTGTCCATCTGCTCTCGTTTATCCCTAGAATGTGTAATCTATAGCTTCACATTTCTACTGTGACCTGTTTTAGTTTACCCGTCTCGTTCATTGTCCTGACATTCCAAAATCCTATTCTTGTTTCACGTTTTGCGATCAGGACGTCCGTTTTTGTGTCAGTGGCTTCCTTTCGGTTTTCACCACTGACAGTCATATGAGCCTCAGACTCCGGATGTCCGTCCCGCAGCAAAGTTTGTTCATTTGTTGTCGTTTCCGTAACTTCATTTATTTTTACATAGACAGGGGTGTCAGCCCTATGCTGAAACCCCCAATCTGGAGGACCAGGGTGTCTGCTTTAGTCTAACCCATGCCCGCGCAAACCTGTTCAGCTTGATAGAACCTTCCAGGAGTAAAACTCCAGCTGGCATAGCTCTGGGGGTAATCAGGGTACGCAAGCCGCCATACCTCGACAAGGTATTCACACCGGTGATGGCAGCTATTTCTTATGGAGAAGCAAATTCTGAGTGGACGGAGTGTTTTAAAAAAAAAGTTACTTCTTTCTTTCTTTCCTCCTGTCTAATGTGTTGTCTGAAACCCCGAATGGTAGTCATGGGTCTCCAAGGAAACAATTACGAAATAGGACAACTGCTGTCACAAAAGCTTGTCTAAAAACAGCTAATAAGAATAGTGTATAGGGCTCGTTGTCTCGTGTAGTTCCGGGGGGGGGGGGGGGGGGGGGGGGGGGGGGGGGGGTGGAGACTTTAGGGAGACAAAGACACAACAGCGCTACTACTCCCTCAAGCATGTCGTAAAAGATATTAATAAAAAGTTTTGTAAAGGGCTGGGTACCACATCGTGTGAAACAAATTGCTACAGGAACCAGATCCGCAAAGGCATATGAATGATTTCGCTATGCTTCCTCTGTGGAGCCAGATACAATTGTGTCTGCGTGTTCCATAAGGAGTGAAAAAGGAAATGATGGTGTTGATAAAGCTCGTAGCCCCATGATGTAAACCAAACTACTTGCTACAGAAAACACTACTTCTGGAACACGTGTTAAATCCTTACTCCTTAAGGTGCGAAAAAAAAGAATGTTTATTCATTTATTCAATGTGTTTTGTGTTCCCCAGCTTTTATAAACTTACAAGGATCCCCCGCTTAGCACTGTTAATTCGTTCTTTAAAAAATCGAGCGCAAACCGAAAAAGCGGTACACGAAAAATAAATTCCATATTAAATAATATAAATCACATTAATTCGTTCCCAAGGTCCAGAAAACTGAATAAAAATTAAGTAAAAAGTGATAAAAATAAAAACTGAATAGTCAACAATATTTATTAACTACAAATAATTATCAGACATATTGAATACAAACGAAATATCATGTATGTACTGTACCGGTACTTTCAAAAAGTATTCTTCTCCTTCTTCTTTGATCCTTAGCCCTGGACTGTCAAAGCAGTCAGTGGCCATCACGCCTGGTGACTTCTTGTAGGACAGCAACAAACTGCTTCCACTTTGTTCGGTCGGCGGTCATCCTTCGTACAGTGCCCCAGCTCTGGTTCATTCTTTGCATCTCGGCCTCCACAGTTCTCCGCCAAGTTATTTTTGGTCGGCCTCTTTTTCGTTTTCCTTCGGGGGGTCCATAGCATAGTTGTTCTTGTGATTGTCGTGAAATATTCTAATCCACATATATAAATTAAAACGTAAATGTAAAGCCTAACAAATAACTTCAATAAAAGGAAAGAAGAATGGTAAAGAACAGTGCTGTCACAATGACTGTACTCGAAATCCCCCTTGTTTTCTACTTCGTCTGCAAATTGTAACGTTTCACGTTGATAGTAAAAGCCTTCTGCAGCATACACGCGTTTCCCCAACACAATAAAATGTGTACTCCATTTCTAAGAAAAACCTTGAGATACGCAAGATGACCTAGATTTAAAATTCCATTCATGTCATTTTATACACTACGTTACTAAAAAAACGAAAGACAGATGGACTAAAGATAGAAAGAAAGGGAGGGGCTGAAAGCCGGAACGCAGGCAAGACTACCACAGTCGCGCGATACACAATTGCTGCCATCACGCGTGTAAGGCCACAAGCACTATCTTTTTTCACATCGACAGTGAAAAAAAAACACTACCCATACCAGAGTTAGGTTTTAAAATCCTGAAAAACGCTTATTAGGAAATATGACATTATACTGGTTTACGTTTGAAAACATGACAGTACCCAGACATCCTAAAGTTTGGAAGTGAGGAGGTGGTAACAGCACGACTATCCTAGAAGAAAATGCATATTGGCTCCATTAAATATATATATTTGGGTTCCTTAGGACTTGCTGACAAATAATATGTATAGTGTTACGCAAATAGTCTAGGAATTGACAAATTATAGCCAAAAGAAATAGTGAGGGATGTCAGACAACACCCAAATCAGAATCGCTCAGTGGCAGATTTTCACCCCACCATATTACGGGAAATGGGTCTCCATGTTAAATCCGATTTGATTGGAGCGCAATAAATGTAAGGCTAAACACGATTAGTCGGGCTATAAATACTATCTTTCGTTGTCAGGGGAAACGGGAGTAGGAGTACTTTTTTTCAAACGATTGGGTAGACATGGCACGATTGGTTAGACCTGCCAATATAGTCAATTAGAGGCGTCAGGTCACCACCACATTTGCAAATAAACTTACTACAGAACCAGTGCGTTGAGCACCAGTGCATATTTTTCTAAATAAAAGCCTGGGACATCGGCAGATCGAAATTGTGTTATATTCAGTGCCAGTCAACGTAATTCTGTATTATTTCCATGAATTGTGGTAAGCTTGAAATATTTGATATCTTTTAATGAAAATTGAATGTAAATTGATAATTTATGTCTGTATATATGTGTGGTTCAGTAGCGAACATGAGGTAAAGCCTCTATAGTGCTCCAGCCTGAACAGAAGGTGTCGGAGGAAAGTGAAACTAAATGGAATTGCCAAACAGTACACTGACACCTATTTTATTGACTAGAAAGAAATAATGCTGGAATTGCAGAGGCGTAGTAACCATTAGGGAGGAATATACTGGTGAAAATTGTTTCAGATGAAGATAGCAGTTGGCCTACCGCTCTGAACTCAGTGTTTGTTATGTATTGTGCTCAGTGTAGAAATAGAGTATAAATTAGTTCTGAAGTAGGAGGTACAACCTTCTTGTTTCAGGGACTGTGGTCCTAAAGTTATTGAGCAGCACCTGGTCAGAGCTTTGCTGAATCCAGAGGCGGACAGCATACTCCTTGGTCCATATAGCAAACAGTGAGGTGTCTCCAGAACACAGGGAAGCAATCGAGCAGAGGAGTCTTTTCCTGCCGCCATCACGACAGATAAGCCTATGTGGCCAGCGGAGCTCAACATTATGTAACCCCATCTTAAACTGACATTGTATAAAAATAAGAGGGGAAATTAATTGTTTTAATGAACGGAACTGAGAACATCTCCAATACTAGTTCCAACATAAACAAACACTTGAAGTCATGATGACAAATAACAACATAGCTTGAAAAAACAAAACCAGTATTACCTCATATTACTACTACACAACTGACACACATAGGATAATATTAATAAAATATGTCACTACAAGATTCATATTGATAAATTATGTACATATAACTTGTAATTAAAATTGATTGTGATTCCTGGTTCACTTTGTATTTGAATCAGGACACATATATATTAGTGACAGTAATTAATACATATTTATATTTGAAAATTTACCAGTGCCTCATTTAAGAATAGTCTTATAGAGTGTTAAATGTGTGTGAGTGTCACAGTGTTGTCAAGTGTGGTGGAATAAATTAAATTGTTTATCTGTCTGTTATTGTTGTGACTTACACTTCATCATATACATACCCTAGACATTCAACGTAGTCATCACAATATTCCAGAATAATTCTGACTGAGGTATAAATATGTGGTAGCAAGTAAGGTCATCTGTAATACACTACCCTTATTAGATACAGATACCTTCACAGCTGATCTCAGTCAGTACACTAAATCCCCTATAAATATTTATAATATCCCACTTTACCACATATATTGGGGGCTCGTCCGGGATATTGAACTTTCTCCTGTTATAGATATTGGGAATAATAAGAATTAAAAGGTATCCTTGGGTGGAAATAAATAAGGTTGGGCTCTCAGTGCCTGTAGTGTCCTTAGATAACTATTGATAGATTGAATTGTTACAATTGCATGTTAGACAATGGCCGACTTGGCAAAATTTCGATCTGCTGCTGTACAGACTGCGAAAGAGTTAGGAATGGACGGGCAAATTAAGATTGCTTATGTCACTGCTGAATGTGACAAATATATTGAACGGGAAGAAAGAAGATTAGAAAAAGAGGCCGAAAGAAAGTTAGAGGCTGAGGCTGAGGCTAAGAGGTTGCAGATTGAGGCTGACAAAGAGGCTAAAGCATTGGAAGCCGAGGAAAGAAGACAGGCTGCAGAAAGAGAAGAGAAGAAATTGACTGCAGAAAGGGAAGCCGAGGAAAGAAGATTGACTGCAGAGAGGGAAGCAGAAAAGGAGGAGAAGAGATTACAAAGGGAACATGAGTTACGACTAAGGGAGTTTGAGTTTCAGGGCCATGCTCCTGAAAATGGTGCCAGTCCCTTTGCCTCTGATGCCACTGCTAGTCAGGGAGCCTCAACCTCAGCTATGAATTTTCATTTAGATCATTTCGTTGAGAAAGACGATGATATTGAGAGCTATCTAAATAGATATGAACTATTAGCTACCACATATGGGTTAGAGAGAGAAAGGTGGAGCTTAAAGTTATCTCAAGGTCTTCGTGGGGCAGCTTATGAAGTTTTTTGCCAAAATGAGCAGAGGTGATCAGGAAAATTATGACATGCTAAAGCAGGCTCTTTTGTTAAGATATGAAAAGAACGCAGAATTTTATAGGAAAAAATTTAGGAATGCTAAACTACTGTCAGGTGAAACCTATCACCAGTTCTCTGCACGGTTAGAGACATACTTGGAGAAATGGACTTCTCTGGGGAAAACCCAAGATCTTAAGGAAATGGTCCTAATAGAACAATTAAGAGAGTCCATGGCTCCAGACATGAGAAAGTTTCTCATGGAACAAGGTGCAGAGAGGCTGGGTGAGTTGCTAAATGTTGCTGAAAGGTATCAAGCGGCTCAAGCAGAAGTAACAGGTAATAAAAAGAAACAGGTGGATGATTTTAGGGCACCACAGAACTTTAATAAATTTGATCCTAGAGATCAAAACAAAGGTAAGCACCAATTTGATAGGCCACGGTATGACAATAAAAATAAAACCCCACAATTCGATGAAAGGAAATATGATGAAAGAAAATCTTTCAACCAAGGAAAAAGGTGGTGTAAAAATTGTAAAATGAACAATCATGACACTGACCGTTGCAGAAGGAACCCTATAGTTATGGCCACCCTTCAGGTCAGGTCGACCTCAAGACAGGAGGAGGATATTATGTTAGATACCACTCCAGAAGAGATGAGGAAGGCACAGGCTGGGATAAGACCCTCAAGCCTTGTTTCAGGAAATTGTCAACTTGTCATACAACTCCAGGCAAGGGAGATTTTTACATGAAAAACAAGTTGATGTATAGGAAGACTGGAGCTAGATCCAAAGGTCAGGGACAGCTGGTACTTCCTAAAAGATATAGGGCAGAATTAATAAGGAGCCTACATGTGAAACCAGATGGGACCATGAAAAAATAGGTACCATCATCCAAAAGGTGGCTCACAATTATTATTGGCCCAAGGCAAGATGGGACATTGAGAATTTTGTAGAAAGGTGTAGCATAGCACATGAGGGAACACCCACAAGTGGGAACATTGATCAGGACCTGGACACGCCAAGGGGTAAAATTAGGCCTGACAATAGAAAGAAAAATAAATTTGATAAAGTGGACCAAATGGAATGGGAAGCCCCTTTTCACGGACAAGCTTCACTTAACTGTTTTACAATGGCCACTATGCGGAGAGTGCAAAAAGATGTCTTACCCCAGGATAAGCCGAAAATCCCTCAATCGGACTTAAACAAACTGGAGGAAGAGGATGTAGAGAGGAAATCTCTCATCAAGAATTCTAAGTGGGGAGACAGCCCCAAGAAAAGAATTGGTAGCGGTCGTTTTGTGACTGATAATTCTGGGAAGAAAAATCATCACTATAAAGCTTCGAGTGGAAGAGACCATACCGGTGCATGGACAAATAGGTCCACAAAATTAAAGGTCCATATGTAACGCTGTTAAGAACGTGGACTGATGAAAAGGCAGAGGAAAATATTACATCCTCATACCAATATGTGAATGAGCTGACCACTCGTTTAAAAACTGGCTGGAAACTTGCCAATGAAAATTTGAAACAAGCCAGGAAGAAACATGCTGCCTATTATAACCGGAAAGCTAAATACAGAGATTTGGCTGTGGGAGAGAAGGTACTGCTTCTTCTCCCCGGTAGTCAGAATAAGTTACAGATTGGATGGCAAGGTCCATATACAGTTCTAGAGAAGGTGTCTAGAACAAATTATAAGATAGATAAGAAGGGGAAAGAAAAAATCTATCATGTGAATCTCCTGAAGAAATATTTGGAAAGAGAACATCAGGAAGAGACACACTTGTTGACCTTGTCCATTGCCATGGAGATGAAAAAGGAACCACTTTCCTCATTTGAATATCCATTACACCCCTGTGAGACAGCGGCACAGGTGAAAATCAGTACACATTTAACGAAAACTCAGAAAGAGAGAGTGCAACAGGTTCTAGATACTCATACAGAGGTGTTAACAGACCGACCAGGGCATACAAACTTATTGGAATATGATATGAAACTGATAGACCCCACACCTGTCTGTATGAAACCATATTCGATTCCTTTTGCTAAGGAGAAAGCTTTGAAGGAAGAGATAGACTATTTGTTGAAGGAAGGAATTATTTCACACAGTGAATCTTCGTATAGTTCCGGTGTTGTACTCTTAAGAAAACCCTCTGGAGAACATAGACTCTGTATAGATTACAGGAGACTGAATGCTATTACAGAAGGACAGGTGGATCCATTGCCGGATACAAATCAGTTGTTTGCCAGACTAAATAAAGCTAAATATTTCTCAAAAGTGGATCTGAGTAAAGGATACTATCAGATTCCAGTAAAACCTGAGATCAGACAAAATTGTTGGATGTAAACATTTCGGAGGAACGTAATGAATCCCTGAGTTGCCTCTTTGATTGAGGATATTCCGAATGTTTCATACAGGCTAATAAGAAGATTATGGGATCCCCTACGAAAACTCTGCTATCACCAGGTATATGTTATCTCCTCATAACGTACATTTTGAGGAAAATCTAATGTTCTCTGGACATGTCATTGCGCAGACTCAGAGAAGAGAAATGGTGAATACGGGTTGTGAAGCAGCATTAAGACAAGCAGTCACACTTGCGGCTGTTCAGTAACATAACCGAAAGATATTATTGGTTGTAGAGGTCTGAGGCAGATTTCATGAGTAGTGCTTACTCTGAATGGACCCAACTACATAAAACCATGATAGCACAACAGCAGAGTAAAGTCAAGTTGACTTACATTTATCTATGTGTATATAGAATAAAGGACTGACATAAGATGTCTGTTTTAAGAGGGGAGATGTCGTGAAATATTCTAATCCACATATATAAATTATCAGGTAAATGTAAAGCCTAACAAATAACTTCAATAAAAGGAAAGAAGAATGGTAAAGAACAGTGCTGTCACAATGACTGTACTCGAAATCCCCCCTGTTTTCTACTTCGTCTGCAAATTGTAACGTTTCACGTTGATAGTAAAAGCCTACTGCATCATACACGCGTTTCTTCACATAAAACGTGTACTCCATTTCTAAGAAAAACCTTGAGATACGCAAGATGACCTAGATTTAAAATTCCATTCATGTCATTTTATACACTACGTTACTAAAAAAAACGAAAGACAGATGGACTAAAGATAGAAAGAAAGGGAGGGGCTGAAAGCCGGAACGCAGGCAATACTACCACAGTCGCGCGATACACAATTGCTGCCATCACGCGTGTAAGGCCACAAGCACTAGCTTTTTTCAAATCGACAGTGAAAAAAAAAACACTACCCATACCAGAGTTAGGTTTTAAAATCCTGAAAAACGCTTATTAGGAAATATGACATTATACTGGTTTACGTTTGAAAACATGACAGTACCCAGACATCCTAAAGTTTGGAAGTGAGGAGGTGGTAACAGCACGACTATCCTAGAAGAAAATGCATATTGGCTCCATTAAATATATATATTTGGGTTCCTTAGGACTTGCTGACAAATAATATGTTGAGTGTTACGCAAATAGTCTAGGAATTGACAAATTATAGCCAAAAGAAATAGTGAGGGATGTCAGACAACACCCAAATCAGAATCGCTCAGTGGCAGATTTTCACCCCACCATTGTACGGGAAATGGGTCTCCATGTTAAATCCGATTTGATTGGAGCGCAATAAATGTAAGGCTAAACACGATTAGTCGGGCTATAAATACTATCTTTCGTTGTCAGGGGAAACGGGAGTAGGAGTACTTTTTTTCAAACGATTGGGTAGACATGGCACGATTGGTTAGACCTGCCAATATAGTCAATTAGAGGCGTCAGGTCACCACCACATTTGCAAATAAACTTACTACAGAACCAGTGCGTTGAGCACCAGTGCATATTTTTCTAAATAAAAGCCTGGGACATCGGCAGATCGAAATTGTGTTATATTCAGTGCCAGTCAACGTAATTCTGTATTATTTCCATGAATTGTGGTAAGCTTGAAATATTTGATATCTTTTAATGAAAATTGAATGTAAATTGATAATTTATGTCTGTATATATGTGTGGTTCAGTAGCGAACATGAGGTAAAGCCTCTATAGTGCTCCAGCCTGAACAGAAGGTGTCGGAGGAAAGTGAAACTAAATGGAATTGCCAAACAGTACACTGACACCTATTTTATTGACTAGAAAGAAATAATGCTGGAATTGCAGAGGCGTAGTAACCATTAGGGAGGAATATACTGGTGAAAATTGTTTCAGATGAAGATAGCAGTTGGCCTACCGCTCTGAACTCAGTGTTTGTTATGTATTGTGCTCAGTGTAGAAATAGAGTATAAATTAGTTCTGAAGTAGGAGGTACAACCTTCTTGTTTCAGGGACTGTGGTCCTAAAGTTATTGAGCAGCACCTGGTCAGAGCTTTGCTGAATCCAGAGGCGGACAGCATACTCCTTGGTCCATATAGCAAACAGTGAGGTGTCTCCAGAACACAGGGGAGCAATCGAGCAGAGGAGTCTTTTCCTGCCGCCATCACGACAGATAAGCCTATGTGGCCAGCGGAGCTCAACATTATGTAACCCCATCTTAAACTGACATTGTATAAAAATAAGAGGGGAAATTAATTGTTTTAATGAACGGAACTGAGAACATCTCCAATACTAGTTCCAACAGAAACAAACACTTGAAGTCATGATGACAAATAACAACATAGCTTGAAAAAACAAAACCAGTATTACCTCATATTACTACTACACAACTGACACACATAGGATAATATTAATAAAATATGTCACTACAAGATTCATATTGATAAATTCTGTACATATAACTTGTAATTAAAATTGATTGTGATTCCTGGTTCACTTTGTATTTGAATCAGGACACATATATATTAGTGACAGTAATTAATACATATTTATATTTGAAAATTTACCAGTGCCTCATTTAAGAATAGTCTTATAGAGTGTTAAATGTGTGTGAGTGTCACAGTGTTGTCAAGTGTGGTGGAATAAATTAAATTGTTTATCTGTCTGTTATTGTTGTGACTTACACTTCATCATATACATACCCTAGACATTCAACGTAGTCATCACAATATTCCAGAATAATTCTGACTGAGGTATAAATATGTGGTAGCAAGTAAGGTCATCTGTAATACACTACCCTTATTAGATACAGATACCTTCACAGCTGATCTCAGTCAGTACACTAAGTCCCCTATAAATATTTATAATATCCCACTTTACCACAGTGATGGCATCCGGGGTCTCTTCTGAGGACGTGGCCAACCCAACTCCAGCGTCTGCCAGCTATGATGGTGTGCATGTCCTCTTTGTTACTCCGAGTAAGTAGTTCTTGGTTGGTGATGATGTTTGGCCAAAAGATAGGGATAATTTTCCTTTGGTAGATTGTGTGGAAAGAGGACAATTTCGACATTTCCTTCTCTATTACTCTCCAGCATTCTGCACCATCGAGAAGCACAGAAAGTACACAACTCTCATATAATCTTAATTTGGTGTTTGTGCTGTACTGAGAGGACTTCCAGATGTTGTTTAGATTAGCAACGGCTGTTCTCGCTTTATTCATTCTGTTGTTGATGTCTTTGCTTGTTTCGTCGCCTGGCGTTACTATGCATCCTTAGAAGGTACGAGAAAATGTGTCCGTCTTTTCCAACTTCTGATTCCTAATTGTTATGGGCTCATGACTGCCCACGTTGAGTGTCATGACCTCTGTCTTCTTTAGACTGATGTTCAGACCCACCTGCTGGCTATACTTAAAAGTATTATAGGACTTTGACTTGACTTTTATCCACTGTCATTGAGTGTCAGCTCTTGTTGACCTTGATACCATTATGTGGTACTGCGCAGTTCGTATAAGCTGTTCTGGGCTGCTATTAAAGTGTAATATCTATGGATGAGTTGTGTGGTAGGAGTTGTCTCATTCCCTGGAGTGCAGGGTATTGTATTAGATGATGTTGTACTGTCTAAAAAGGGGTTTGGACAGTGTCTACATTTTGCTATATTTTGTTAACACATTCTGTTTCTGTGGCCATTTAGTGTAGAGTAACCTGTTCTCAACCTGAACATTTTGGTTTGATATCTTCTTTCATTATGGTTGATAGCATCTACCTTATTTGGGGCTGTTAGGTGTATGAAGAGTCTTCTTCCTGTGGTAGCCTGTGCCCACGTGTTCAGCCAATCTTCTTTAGAGTTGTTTTTGATTATTTGAATAACATATTCAATGGTCGGTCAATCTGTGGCATTTTTGCTCCCTTCTTTGCCAGTCTATCAGCTACTTCATTCAATGTGATCTTTATGTGGCCAGGTCTCTATTGCATGTAGATTTCTGTTCCATACAATGGTCACATGTTTATGTCAGTGCCAGGACAAGATCTTGAAAGAATGTGACCGAATGGATATTTTTTTAAAACTCATTACATCTTCTAAGATAGCGACAGAGTTGCTAGAACACTTGCTTCTCGAGGCAAAGTTATTTGGTTCGAAACATGATAGCTTCACGGTCCAGTCTATTCGTAAATCTGTACCTGACCCTGCTCCTTAAGGAGAGAAGGCAAAAGCAGCGAAGAAGAGAACTATCACCCCACCTGATAAAGCCGAGATCTGGTACAGTGAAGTCTTCACTCCCCTACAGCATTATCTACTATGGATCTACCTTTACATTTGCATCGTCTAAAATGAGGAAGACATGTAGATAAGAAACTAAACATAAACCCCCCGTCGCCCTGTGTGAGGTTAACAATGATTGTTTTTTTAAAGAAAAATATGCAGGTACACACACACATACACACACGCACAAAAGCTAACAGACAGTTATAAAAACAAACATACACTTAAGAACAGGAGGCTAATATATGCAGCAAAAAATGACGTGAGACCGGTTCCGTTCTCTGCCAAGAAACGTAACCCTAGTCTCAAAGAGTTCTGCTAATTTACTTTATTTATCTCGTTGAATCAGCCATTTGTCTAGAACTTGCATGCCCTCAGTTTTCAACGCTATTTACACAAACACACACAACGTTCCTAGGGTAGAAAGTAGTTCTAAAAACTACTGGGACCAGATGCATGAAATATTTTGGGTAGGCGTAAGAATATGTGGCTATGCAAAGGAATTGCCGAAGGTCAAAATTGAAAAGAAAACACTGAAGAACGGTAAAGTGATTAAAATGTGAAAGGAAATAAAAGACAAAAGAGAATTAAGGAGATTTGCTTGTACTTTATACAGGAGACAGTAACTTTTAGTAACCATAGGACAGATACCGAAAGAAAAATGCCGGGTTTAGCAGTTAACAAATTAGAGGGTGAGACTGGATTAATAGGGTGCCAGTATAAAATGGTACGGTACATGAATGAGATGTGGATTGTTAGCAGTTAACAAATGGGTAGGGGAGACTTGATTAACGATGAACTATTACAAAATGGTACAAGAACGAGATAAAGAATGATGTGGCAAGTGATTGGCTGAACGCCAGGCGTGAATAAATTATAGGGTGTTAGCGAAAGTGAATAATACAGTGACTGAAATTCGAGCGTTAAAGTGAGGGCTGTGTTGAGTGAGGAAGGTAGCGAGTGATTGTGTAAATGGAGTGAGTGAGACAGTTTGGCGACTGATTCGGTCGCTGTCTTTAAGGGGGCGCCGAAATTTTTTTTAAAATGCGAAAATTATAGTGTGATCCAACTTAGTAGTATGAAATTGGCCCTCTCATAAGAGAGTAATGCAGTGGGCCCGGGGGGGGGGGGGGGGGGGGGGCGCGCGAAAACGAGACCCCCATCACTTTGAAAAATCCCTAGTGCCGACTCCTGGCACAGAGTTAGTGAGGAAATTAATTCCAAGATGAATATCATCGTGAATATGGTAGTGAGAAAAGTGGGAATGAGTAAGTGAAGACCTTAGAGTATATTTATGAGTGTATTATCGTTATCATAATTTCATTTAGCTCCTTATAGAGCATGATGCCACCATTGCAGCTACCCATTCCCCTTTATGCAGGAATGGCCGCACCACAGGCATGTATATGTTCTTGAAGCAGTAGTTTCTGTTACAATTTGTTTGACATGATGAGGTTGCCAGACTCATACACAACCTCATACTAGTCGCCTCATACGATATTCCTGAAGGGGCAGTAATCCTGTTCTTTCTTTGTTTTCTAAGACCCTCACCCCGAGCTACATAAGTCACCTCTCACATCTCAAGTATTACATGGAAAAGTTAAAGGTAAAGGTAGTCCAATAGCAGGTACTGCCGTAGAGGAATGAAGTGTTGCAGACCACTATACTAGGTCCACCTGAATGACGTGGAGTAACCAGTTCCCGTCTTTGCTAATTTTTTTTGTTGCCTTCCCTAACCCAGTGCAGAGTCAGGTACTTATTTTTACAGCTGGGTAGATGGAGCACGATGCTACCAAGTTTCGAGACTTTGTGGTGAAGTGGGATGTTATAAATACTTATAGGGAACTTTGTGTACTGACTGAGATCAGCTGTGAAGGTATCTATATCTATTAAGAGTAGTGTATTATAGATAACCTTACTTGCTACCACATATCTATATATCTCAGTCAGAATTATTCTGGAATAGTGTGATGCTACGTTATGTGTCTAGGGTATGAGTATGGTGAAGTGTAAGTCACAAAAACAGACAGATAAACAATTTAATTTAATCCACTACTCTTGACAACACTGTGACACTCACATACATATAACACTCTACAAAGATATCTTAAAAGAGTCACTGATAAACTTTCAAATAACAATATGTATTCATTACTGGCATGAATGAATATGTGTCCTGATTCAACTACAAGGGAACCAGGAATCACAATCAATTTAAATTACAAGTTATGTACAGAATGTATTTAATATGAATATTGTAGTGACATATATTATTACAAATGTTCTATGTGTGTCAGTTGTGTAGTAGTAAAATGAGGTAATACTGGTTTTGTTTTGTTCAAGCTCTGTGGTATTTGTCATCATGACTTCAATAGTTTGTCTTTAGGGACTAGTATTGGAGATGTTCACAGTTCCTGATTTTAAGACAAGTAAATTCCCCTCTTAATGTTAATTTTACAAATTCAGTTCAAGATGAGGGGACATAATGTTGAGCTCAGCTGGCCAATTCGCTTATCTGGCGTGATGGCGGCAGGAAAGGACTCCTCTGCTCGAATTCTCCTCTGGGCTCAGGAGACACCTCACTGATAGCTAAAAAGACCAAGGAGTATGCTGTCCGACTCTGGATTCAGCAAAGCTCTGACCAGGTGCTGCTCAGTACCATCAAGACCACTGTCCCTGAAATCAAGAAGGATGTACCTTCTACTTCATAACTAACTTAAACTCTCTTGTTACATTGATCACAACACAGCACAAACATTGAGTTCAGAGCATTAGGCCAACTGTCAGCTTCATTTGAAATACTTTATTCCAGTATTACCCTTCTTAATGGTTACTACGCCTCTGCACTTCCAGCATTATTTCTTTTTAGTCAATCATCCAGGTGTCAGTGTACTGTTTGGCCATTCCATGCCGTTTTACTTCTCTCCGACACCCTCTGTTCAGGCTGGAGCATTACAGGCTTTACCTCACGTTGGCCACTGAACTACACATATATATACAGGCATAAATCAACAATTCACATTCAATTTTCATTAAAAGATATTGAATGGTTCAAGCTTACCACAATTCATACGAATAAACACAGATACGTTGATTAGCAATGAATTCTGGCACAAACTGGCACAAATTCCCATCTGCTTATCTTCCAGGCTTTTATTTAGCAAAATATATGCTGGCTTCAACGCACTGATGCTTTATCAAGCTATTTTAAACAAGTGGTTTCGAACTAACGCTCCCAAGTGTGTATATCAGCGAGTCTGACCAATGAGCCCCGTTTCGACAAGTGTTTGAAAAAATGTTACCTTTCCCCGTTTCCCCTAACAACCAAGATAGCATTTATAGCCCGACCAATCGTGGTTAGGCTTTCATTTGTTGCGCTCCAATCAATTTGGAGTTTACATGGTAGGCTATTTCTGTAACGTAAATTTTTTTCAAACACGTTAAAAAAAAATCTTATGAGCAGAAATGATTTTATGCTGTCAGGCACCCCCAATATTTTATTTTGGGTATAATTTATTAATTCCTGGACTATTTGCGTAACGTTTTACATATTATTTGTCAGCAAGCCCTAAGGAACCCAAAAATACAAATTTAAAGGAGCTACGTGGCTGCATTCAAAATATGCAATTTCTTCTACCTCCTGTTTCGAAGATGTGCTGTCTGGGTACTGTTATGTTCTCAACCGTAAACCCATCTAATGTTATCTTTTCTAATAAGAGTTTTTTATGATTTATAAACCTAACTCTGGGAAAGGGTAGTGTATTTTATCACTGTCCGTCTGAAAAAAAATTAGTGCATGTAGACTTACACGCGTGATGCATGCGTTCCTGATTTTCAGCCCTCCCCTCTCTCTTTATCCTTTTGTCCATCTGTTCGTTCGTTTTGGTAACGCAGTATAATTAATGTTAGGATTAATTTAGGTCATTACGCAGTACGTCTCAATGTTTTTCTTAGAAATGCAGCACACGTTTCATTGAAGAAGGCGGGTAATAATACAGTAAGCTTTTATATCAACGTGAAAGCGTTACAATTTGCAGACGAAGCAGAAAACAAGGGGGATTTCGAGTACATTCTTTGTGACAGCACTGTTATTTTACCATTGCTCTTCTCTTTATTAATTTTATTTGTTAGGCTTCATATTTACCTAATAATTTATATATGTGGATTAGAATATTTCATGACAGACTTGAACCCGGTAAATTTACCGCAACATGCAGGAGCTCTAATCACTCTGAAGGTCTGACGATCAAGGGAACTTGACCACATGTTTTACGTGTCAAATCTCAGGTACACACAAGGTAACAATTCTTCATGTTATCAACTAACACATTATTTTTAAAAAAAGGCAACAATCCAACATTTGAAATAAAAATATCTAATACCACAGGAATTTACATGGCCACCTGTTTCCTCCACCTCATGCCGGACACCAGAGAAAAGATGGCTGCCGTCATGCTGAACATCGGATCCAAGACGACGTACGCCGTGCCAGAGTTACTGGTCATGACTGGGTTCTATGCTGTGGTCTTTGTTGAACAAATTATTCAAGTAAGAGGTTTATCTATTTATCTATCTCTGTCTATCTTTCTGTCTAGCTCACAGTTGATCAGTCAGTATGTCTGTATTTCTGTCTATTTATCTGTTTCGTCTTTCTTGTCATCTACCTATCTGTTGATGTTTTTTTTTTTTTTGGCCAAGAATCTTTAAACAAAATAGGTATTGAAAAAACACAGAGAAAAGACAATGAATATGAAAATAAATGCGATTAACAATAGCCAGCTTATACTGGGTTATACTGTGACCGCTTGGCATACACTAGCATTTATACGAGTTATAACACTACATAGAATAAGAATAACAGACGTTGAGCAGATAAGGCGTTTTTGCATAAAACGCAGTATAAATTTTACGTTCAGATAGCAGGCACGACGAAGAGAGGCAAAGATAGTGCAGTCCCAGAAAATAATATTGAATACGTGTTTTGAGTGGAAAATTTTGTGAAGTGAGAGTTGCTATTTTGGTTTTTTTCCATTGTTGATGGAAAAGAGAGATGTCACAAAAGTCGAAAAACAGAAAGACGTGTGCAAAAATGTCGAAAACAGAGAGACGTGTGTAGAAAATTGTAACGTGTGGAAAAAAGACAGAGTCGTGTGAAAAATGGCGGGAAAAGGAAGTATCTGCATATAAAAGGAGAGATGTGGGCGATAGTGGATAGTTTATAGTTTTTAGATTTAGAAGAAGGATCTTAGTTAGGCAGTTTTATAGTGTTTAGGTGAACTTCGTCTTTGAGATTATCAAGACAAGTTTTTAAGTTGACAAGTTTTTATATTATTCTGTTGGATATATATTTTTCCTGTTGGATATATAATTTCCTTGTGGATATACTCACTATTTTGTTGAGCGTAGAAAACGATCAAATCATTGTGAAATTTGCAGTGCTTGTCTAATGACGTCAAAATAAACTCTGATTGAATTTTCTACATTGCTGTGTTTTATTTGGAACGTACAGTTGGAACATTTGAAAACCATTATACGATATTGCTTATCACTAAACCTAAAAGGGTAAGAACGAACTTGGGAAGAAAAATAAACTTCAGTCAAGAATCTCCATCTCAGGCGGAAGGCCTGTAAACACTTGAACAGAAACGTATAAAGAATTAGCTCTCGTAAATATTACTACCTGCGCACAAGTAACTTGATGCGGGCACAATACATCAGTACAAGATGTAGAATCATATATATATATATATATATATATATATATATATATATATATATATATATATATATATATATATATATATATAGTATGTAGTTTCCGGGCGTTTCCTATGGAACAAAGAGAGAATATGGCCCCTGCTACCTCACGCATGTCGTAGAAGACTAATATAATATTGTGTATGGGACTGCCAACTCCATCATTAAAAAATAGCTACAGAAAACACTGCCGCAAGAGCATGTGAATACATTTTGCAGGGCGGGGGGGGGGGGGGCGGGCAAGTGCAGTGGTAGCTCCATGTACAGCAAAAAGAAAAATGATGATGATAACAAAAATAATAATATTCAACTCAAATGTCAAGGTTGTTTTGTTCTATGGCTTTGAAAAAAAAATTGCCTCGTTGTAGCGACACAGTGGCCTGTCACAAAAGGGCTTATATAAAGAGTCTGTCTGAGTAAAGAGACAAGACACCAATTTTGAGGAAAATTTCTCAAAGATAGATTAAGATGAGAATTAAAGTGACTGTAGAGGATGAGACTTATAGCTCAAGGGTGAGAACCTAAATTAAGTCTCCCTCGCCACTTGTGACTTGTTTTTATAGCTACTGTCCCACCACCTCTTGCTCCGAAGGAGATAAGGTTTACACTACTTTATCTACAGACACAACTGTACAGTTAAATAATACAGGTACAGTATAGTGAAAGACAAACTGATCCAGTGCACATTTATACGTTTATAAAAAAAACAAAAAACACACACATTTTTACCACAGCCAAAAAAAAAAACACAATAACGCGCGAGTTCGCGCAAGCTGGACAAAAAAAAAACGAACAAATAAATGAATGACACAAATATCAAATTTCCACGCTCTCTTCCACACCTACAGGAAACACATAAGGTTAAAAAAAATTAACCCGGGGGCGGGGGGGGGGGGGGGAGGTCTCTATGTAAGAACCACCACCAACTGAACCCTACTATTACTAACTAATAACTAATAACTAACTTTCAACAGCCCTGTTATCAATGAAATATTAGTGATCATCAATTTCACAAAATATGACTCCCACAATCACAACGGAATACCCAAATCGTCAGGGACTCAGGTTGGGACATCTGAATGTTTGTCATCTCTACAATGTGAGTAAATTGGCTGAAATTACTTCCATACTCTATAATAACAATGCATACTTTCATATTTTTGGACTAACAGAAACTAGACAATGAACACATTTCTAACCAAGAACTGCAAATTATGAAATTTTCCGTCGGGATCCATCAATTAGGTTTGAAACTGGTGTGGCTGCCAATGTGCACACAAGCATCAAAGCTATAAGACGCGTTGATCTCGAATGTCCTGAAGTTGAATGCATGTGGCTGGAAGTCCGGCTCCCACACACTACCTCTATATTAATTGGCTTTTTATACCGCAATCCGGATGCCAGAATAGAATGGCTAGATCAGTTCTCGGACATGATGGACAAAGTCTGGATAACTTCTTTTGAACTATTAATAATGGGAGACTTCAATATTGATGCCTTGAAGCGAAACGTTAATTGGGATAATTTGTATGTCCTGTACAACCTGAACCAGTTGATATCGCTACCAACCCGAGTCAAAGACAAGTCATCAACCTGCATAGATCATCTGTATGTTACTAACACTGCTCACATCATCGAAGTCTGCGTTCCCGTATGTGGTCTAAGCGATCACTACCCCATTTGTTGCACATGGACCAAAACGGGAGTTCGAATTCCTAAACTCTGTCACCAGGTTATACAAGCACGAATATTCAAGAATTTTGATAGCTCCAAGTTCCTGTCTGATCTCTTAGCGACACCTTTTGGTAATGTCTATGGAGTATCTGACCCGACTGAAGCCCTAGAAATATGGCTGACAGCATTCACTTCAGTTCTTACCAAACATGCTCCTGTGCGTATAAAACGTATCAAGTCAAAAATTATGCCTCCATGGATAATTTTGGAATACCTGAAAACTAGGCAACAGCGAGACTATTTCAAGAAGATTGGAGACCATGCAAGCTATAAAAAATATAGAAACTTAGAGCAGTACATTTTAAGGAAGTCTAAAAGACAGCACCTCAGATCCATTATTGACGCCAGCCGGAGCTCATATAAAATCTGAAGCGCTATTAACCTTCTCACAAATGTACGCCGGCATAACCTCCGACAGCAAGCTACAAACATTAATGCTGATGAATTTTGCCAGTTCTTCTCGTCGATCGCACGAACATCAGGGATAAATCATCAGCAACTGAATTGTTCTGCTCTTTCTGATTTCGTTCAATCGAGGTTAAACTAAGCCCACCTTCCTGAATTACCTTTACTGTCAATCTCGGAGGTTTCTATTTTAATTAAATCATTACCTCAGAAGAAATCGTGCGGTGAAGATGGAATATCTTCGAGGATACTTCAGCTTGCGGAGCCTGTTGTATGCGACTCACTCACTTACATTTACAATCTGTGCCTCACAAAAAAAGTGTTTCCTCAACGACTGAAAAAAGGCTTAGTGGTACCAGTACCTAAAAAAGGTGATAGTAATGTCGTCACAAACTACCGGCCGATTTCCCTACTATCAGTCATAACTAAACCTCTTGAACGACACATGTATAAACATATTCTTTCTTCACTGAACAGCTACAATCTTATACATGAAAACAAATCTGGATTTCGACCCAAACACTCTTGTCAATCCTTGTTGACTAAGATTACCGAAATCTGGCATTCTAATATCAACTGCGAAAAAATAAATGGAGTATTATTAATCGACCTTTACAAAGCATTTGACACAATTGACCACTCGTTGCTGATACAAAAGCTTGCGGTGTACAGATTTCATCCAAAAGTGATCACATTAATAAAATTATTCATTGAAAACAGAACACACCGAGTCTTATACAATAATGTGCTCTCTAAATCATACACCACTACAATGGGTGTCCCCCAGGGCTCAATACTAGGACCCTTACTCTTCAGCATCTTCATCAATGACCTGCCCTTATCATTGCCACATGACGATTGTCTTATGTTTGCTGATGATACCACAGTAACAGTAGCTGGCACAGACATTAAGTTCAGTCTCTTTTACAGCATCACCTGGACATTGTACAAGCTTGGTGCACTATTAATAGTATGTCCATTAATAAAAACAAAACTCAATCTTTGATTATCTCAACCCGCCAAAATATTCTGCACTGTCAACCAAATACGTTATCTTTATCTCTAGACGGAGAACGTTTTAAGCAAGTTACGGACCACAGCCTGTTTGGTGTGGTCATCGACCTGCCTCTAAGCTGGAAGTCACATGTCTATTTCATCGCAAACAAGATCTCACAAAAATTGTTTCAACTCTCAAAAATCAAACATGTCCGCACTCTAGACTTATATTCTATTATGCACATATTCAAAGTCACCTTTCTTAATAATGCTCAAATATCTGGAGTCGCTGTGGCTTGTCGTTTTTGAAACGCCTAGCTGATTCCGTACGCAAGATCTTTTAAAAGACGCAATGGCCGACCACTGTGTCCGCTAGATCATTCAAAAGACGCTGATTTATTTCGTTGTTTCTTTCTATTCTGATATTTTATACTACCCGGAATTTATCTCAAACGGAAGTAAACACAAAACTGGGCAAATTTCAACAAGCTTCAAAGTCTTTTATTTGCGTTTGAAGGGATTTTTTCACATTTATCTTCATCTTTAGTCGTGTTTTGTCGTATCGCCATAATGGCCGAAAACACGCAGGATATGTTACTAATATGTGAACAGTGAACAAACTGTGTGATCAACCATAACTTTCTTACTTTTTCTGTGTTTCTAAATGGATTACCTGCACAAAGAGAGCAGTGAAACTGTATTGTGATAACAATTTATGTTACAAGCCTTACGTAAGTCGAAGATTTTTGTTCAAAATTTCAAGTTATCTTTTTCCATGTACATGTTATCTGTTATAACATAAATATAACATAAAATTAGCTAGAAAGGCAAATGGATTTATATTGTTCATCCAATGTACTTTAATTTGATATATAATATGTTATACTTAACTCATGATTAGACACACATTGTCAGTAAACGTAAATTATGTATGTGTAAATTTTTGGGGCTTAAAAATAATTCCGTCCAGGGCTGAAAATAATTACGTACTGAATCAGTTAAAATCCCTACATAAAAGAGCGCTACGACTTGTTTGCCTGAATGATAACATTCCCAGTGCTCAGCTATTTTCACAGCTGAATGTTCTTCCTCTTAAAAAATTCTTCTTCTTCCAAGATCTCCAGTTTGTCATCAAATTTTACACGGCAGAACGCCTTCATACTTGCAAATGTTCTTTCGTTATAAATACTACTCATATTTTATACGTGGCGACCTACTTTTGGACCTTGCAAAACCTCGAACTGACCTCTTCCGAAGTTGTTTAAGTTATGCAGGTGCTTTAGCATGGAATTCCCTGCCCAAGTCTGTCAAAACTGATAATTACATCTCATTCAAAAGACATCTGCATTCACGTGTCATGAAATCTTCTACACACATTTAACGACAATTCTGTTTCAGTTATTTCAACGTTTCCATGAGCATTTAACTGTCATTGTAATATTTTCAATTTTAAATTGAATTTTTAATATTAGCTTTATTGCTTGACCCCCTCTCTCTCTCTCTCTCTCTCTCTCTCTCTCTCTCTCTCTCTCTCTCTCTCTCTCTCTCTCTCTGTCTCTCTCTCTCTCTCTCTCACTTTGAATATGTGCATAATAGAATATAAGTCTAGAGTGCGGACATGTTTGATTTTTGAGAGTTGAAACAATTCTTGTGAGATCTTGTTTGCGATGAAATAGACATGTGACTTCCAGGAAGGGCAGAATGTTGGACGGGCCTGCGTGCCCAATTCTAAACCCTTTGAAAATAAAGTTCGTTCGTTCGTTCGTTCTCTCTCTCTCTCTCTCTCCCTCTCTCTATGTGCGTGAATGACTATGAGTAAATGTACTTGTGTATGCTCAGTTTCTGATTGTGATGATAATATTAATTAATCCTTTCAGAAGTTGTTAATATTTTAATTCTAATTTGTAAAACGCTGAAATTGTATTGCAGGGCAGAAATGTAAAAAGGCAATTATGCCTATTTCTTTACCCTGATGAAATAAAGATTTCGCTCGTTCGTTCGTTCGTTCATTAAACACACTGTCGAGTCCCACACACACCACAAGGCTACACTCCACTAGTTTTCTCTGTCCCATTTAACCAGTCAGAGGAAGAATTATTAACTAATCTGACTAAAATGTCTCAAGGCGCTCCCGGCTGTCCTACACAACTAACTTCTACACAACTAAATTCTACACCACTGAATTCTGCAGAACTAACTCAGAGGCTCACCTCCCAGTATTATCTATCTAACTCTTCAGTCCCTGAAACACAACTAACTCCACTCTCTCCCCTCCTTCAGTTCTGTGCCTTCCTGTCGCTATCGTCTTCGTCTGAGGCTCAAATGCGTTACCATTCATCGGGTACCTCCTCCCGTTAATATTAGAGAGGCATGATCTCCCTCTCTCCTCCCCAGAATACTGATGAAGGGGACCTAAGGGACTAAATATATATTTTTGTGCATCTGGCTGTAGATCTAGCAATGATGATGGCACTCAATTCTTCACACAAATGACGAGTTAAACCTCTTCGGGTTATGGCCTACTGCTTTATTGTGGCAATATGTAAACATTACAAGGCAACGTAGCCTGTTGTGTATTGGGCCGTAGGAGCCAAGCGCTCCAATTTCTAAGCAATTCCACTCTGAGGTATATGTTTCTTCACGTCAGGAGAATTCCTAATGCCTCTCCGTCTTGCAGACGCAACTAGGGGCGCCCGTTACTTTGCGCATACCCGGTTTTCAATTACAATGATGTCTCTTGCCTCCCTCTCCGAGAAGGCAAAGTCGGTTGCAGGCTTAGGGTTACCTACAACGCAGTGAATCGCTGTAAAACAAAAAAAAAAAAACAACTTATATATACCAATTCACTAAAATCATAATTCAAACACAGTAACAACCAACAACTTATAGTAAAAACTCTCTGATGCAACTTAGGAACACGTGCACGAGAAGACAGACGGGATACCTAATAGATTTAGAATTATCTCCAACAAAATGCAACTTCCTCCAATTTGACGTAATAACAGGACTACCTCCTAAATTAAAATCGAAAACAATCGTAAGGGGTTCCCTGAAACAGCATAACATTATCTTAACATCTGACAACAGTTACCACAGAAAGCCGCTCCCAATCGCCAAGCGAACGCCTGAAATAGGAGATCAAAGGACTAGTTCCGTGAGCAAACACGAAGAAGGTTCGCTTCGATAAAGCAGACAACAGATGTTACTTACGTAAAATCACTTCATCACAGACCACTTACAAGTCCCGCTATGCATGTATAATGAAGGCCAGGACGAAACAAAGCCGATTACTGCCGTGTGTTTACCTAATGTTACATCAATTTACTGACCGTCTTCCTGCACTATCCCCGCTAAAAATGAAACAAAATAGATCAAGCAAAATGCGGGTAGAGGTTACCCCCACCCCGGAAAGAAAGGGGTGGTGGTGGTGTTCCTGCAATCACCAGAACTCTGACAAGAAATGAAAACATCAAAAAATCAGAAAACCTGAGAAAAATAAAGAGAAAAAGAAACAACCATAATAATAAAAAAGAACGGTGCGGGTTGAAAATAAAAATAACAGTCCGTTTGTCACATGGCCGTCAGTTATATTAAGGCGCATGTACAAAAAAGGGCTTTTGGTCTGGTTCTTTATAATCGTCGAGAACAATAGAAATTACAACCAGAAAGATACCGATTTCTAATATTTTAAATTCACAATTATTGTTTAGTGTCGGTAAACCTTTACAAGATAAAAACATAACAAGCAAATTGGAGATGTTTTGCATCGAAACAAAGAAATAAAGAACGAGAAAAAAAATAGTTTATTTCACAACACACACACATGATTATTTTAACTGTTCACATGTGCAGAACTGCCGGCATGTCGGCAAATAAGTACTTCCTCGGAGTAAAATAACACGACAGCAAGAAAAGAAGTTATAAAAACAATCAAAGAAAAGTGAAGCGCTGGAGGTGGATTATCCACTTTTGTTATAGTGTAACAGTGTAACAACTAGTTTTTGTTTTTATTTGTTGGGTTTGTTTCGTGTGAAGGTGAAACAGCGCTCTGTTCAAACATATGAATGACACCAACTAGATCGGAAGTGGATACATGTTAACTGTATTGGTGAACTGATGAATTTACAAGACATGCTTGATGCTGAATTACAATGTTTATAACACAAAATAACACTTTCTCTCTCTTTCTTTCTATCTCTTTCCCTCTCTCTCTCTCTCTCTCTCTCTCTCTCTCTCTCTCTCTCTCTCTCTCTCTCTCTCTCTCTGACTACTTATCCTAGATCGTTCACAGATGTATCTCTTCTTAATAAATTATTGGCTGTATTTAGAAGATCTATGTCAAACTTGACCAGCTGTCATTATTTTTGACAGTAGTTAATGTCTACTGTCTTATGTCTGTCAAGTAGCGCAAAGCCAAAATATGTTGTCTCTTTCCTTGAAGTTCAGTATAAGGCGTAATACGACTCTCCCAAATCGCTTGAGTAGAAACTTTGGCGCCCGAGAGCAACCAAGCTGGAATGCAACCAGAAATATGCCGGCTGTAATCCTGCAGCATCTAGCTACTCTGTAGCTTCTTACATCTGAAAAGTGGCTTTCATGTAGGGGCGGACTAACTGTTATCTGGATCCCTGTGCAGTTAGGGATCATTGGCTCCTAACCACCTATCTGACATAGATTACTGGCACTGCCCTCTATTGCTGTGGGCTTTCGGGTACTTCCCGATAGCCCGATCGACCGTTTAGTCCGCCTCTGCTGTCACGAATTTCAATGGAGGATGCCACACGGTTGACATCTGCACGTCTTGAAATATCTCCTACAGTTTGACTTCTGCCACTCTGAAAACTGGCCCATAAGCGTTATGTACGATGCCTCGGCCACAAATGTCCTCTATGAATGCTGACAGTGATACTGTTCCCTACCAAAATTCTCACTTTCATCCAATCATCAAGCGGTATCTTCGTCACGTGATGTGATACGACGTCATGTGCATGTAAAGCCTGTTCTCTGATTTTTCAGACAACTACCACGAGGGGAAAAAACCATCACTCAGCTGCTTCAGCAACTATCATAACCACGTGATCACAGTACCATATGAACTTTATACGTTTAACTTTTTAATATCAGAGTATTTCCCTTGCACATTTATCTCCCTTACGTCAACCAAATCCATTACAACATGATGTATAACGATAGGAAAAAAAAAATATGTATATATATATATACATAAAGGTAGCTCCGTAGCAGAGACTGCTGTATGGGAGTGAGATGTTAGAGATTTCTTACTTAGTCGTTCCCCTTCTACCGTGAGGTGTCGAGACTTCATTATACTAAATCCAGCTTTTTATGAGGTGTTGTGACCAGTTCCCCTCCCTCTCTGTTGTTGCCTTTCCTACCTTACGAGCAAAGTTAGGCACACATTTACAGCTGCGTAGACTAGATGCGTGACGCTACCAGGTTTTGATCCAGGAACCCAGTAACTATGCCGACAGAGTAAAGCGATCTAACCGTTTATCCAATAAATGCTAAGAAATGTATAAACCAATACTTTTTACACACCTATTATTATTTTAAATATAGTTACCCAAAAAAGAATCAGCTAAGGTTTAAACAACAAGCACGTACTCAATGCGAAATAACACAGAAGTAAGAGAAAAATTGACTAGCAGATATAAAAGTGAGCGAATCAATAACGCAAAGAGTCAGCATTGCTCCTGGATACTCCGGGGGCATCGGTGAACAGAAGTCAATCAAGTTCAAACTCCCAGTGCTTTATCTTGACCTTTTAGTGTGTCACGTGCACAAATTGACATTTCCTAACTCAAACTGTAATTTAGTTTAATAATGTATTCGTACGTCCCTTGTATTTCATGCTGCTGCTAAGAAATATCACAATGATAAATAATCTAAAGAAACGAGAAAGCTATTAAAGAAGTAAAAACATATTATTAAACGCTGACGAGGAGATTGATGATATCGACGACCAATGTGATAACGATGATGATGGTGGTGATGGTGATGATGAGGGTGATAACGATGATGATGATAATGATGATGTTGGCGGTAATGATTATGATGATGATGAAGACGATGATACCACTAACACTGGTGATGATGCGGAGGAGGAGGAACAGACCAGGACAATGAAGAAAGATTATGTAAGAAAAATGGTAGCCAGAATTTAAAACAAAACAAGGAAGATATAATACAAACAATATCACTGACGCAACTGAATCTCATTTTTACTACGGTACCACCTGAGGTATAACCTTATAATGACAAACATGTTGCTACAGAAACCACGACTAGAGTAGCACACCTGTGTTTTTTTCTGCAGGTTTTCTGAAGGGGGAACCAGTTGCAGAGGTAGATCCATACTGTATAAGTGCAAGGGGGAATTATGATGATGATGATGTTGATATGATGATGACGATGATGATGATAATGGCGATGATGATGATGACAATGATGATGGTGAAGATGATGACGATGATGATGTTCATGATGATGATAATGATGATGATGACAATAATCATGGTGAATATGATGATGATGACAATGATGGTAATGATGTTGACGATGATGCTGATATGATGATGATCACGATGATGATTATGACGATGACGATGGTGATTATGATGATATTGATGATGATGATGATGATGATGATGATGCAAATGATGATGAAGGTGACGATGATGATTATAATGATGATGATGATTATAATGATGACGACGACGATGATGATGATGCTGTGACCGTGATGGTGTGGTTGATGTTTGTGTTTATAATGTTTGTATAGCGTGACTCGTCTCACTACCCAAAACAGTATACAGCTAGGTGTTGATGTTACAGTACTATAGCTCTAGATGATAGTGCATCACAAGAAGATACAATTGATGGATGGAGAACCTCTACCGTAAAGCACTGCACTCAACTACCAGTAAATAACAAGAAGGTGTTTAAAAAGTAGTCATCCAACAATAACATAATCTGTCGAAAGAATGTACTCCTGCCCAACCTTCCATCAAGGCGGGTCTTCTTCCACAATGTACAAAAATTATATTCATTTAGTAACCTTTGAAATAAGTCTCTTCTCATTCCATCAAATCCCTCCTCTTATAGTCTGACGCAGCTTTCCTAGCTCGTATAAAAATTTATGTTCTTTGGTTTTGTACTCATGATGAGGCACTTAGGTCTGGTGGAACTAGTTTGAGGTATTTTACTGTATAAACTGGTCTAACTACAAGGGCTGTTTATTTATATCAAATAGTCACTGTTCTCCGCTCTGACCTTAGCTACTGTCTATCTTCTTTTCATCTTATTCAACATACCTGTTCGTTGTAAAATCTTGACGACTTGTTAACATAAATCTTGTTATGGCAACTTCATCTTTCTTGCCTTCATCTATCACTATATTAAAAGTGACCTTTGAGCATCTTGTAGGTTCGGCACAACAACTTGATATCAGCCTGTAACCACAGTAACCAGCCATATCCAGTGGCTTGTTCGCCAGAGTGATGAACCATCAAGAACCTAGTGTGACCGCTTGACATACACTACCATTAATACGTGTTAAAACCACATAGAATGAGAATAACAACGTTAAAAGCAGTTAAGACATTTGTGCACAAAACACAGTATCATGAAAAGTTCACGGCTTTGAGAGAAGCTGTCCCAGAACAACAAAATAGTAAATGCATGTTTCTGAATGGAAAGTTTTGTGAGAAGTTGCTAATCTGGGTTTTTTTCCGTTGTTAGAGAGAGAGCCGTGTGGGAAAAGTCGAAAAGCTGAGAAAGCGTGTGCAAATGTAGATGTTTTGTACCGTGTGAAAAATAAAGCACCGTGTGAAAATTGGCGGGAAAAATAAAGGAAATAGAATATAAAGGAGAGACGTGGGCGATAGACGGGCTTTTACAGATTTTTAGGATTCATTAGGCGAGAGGATTTTTACAGAACTTCGTCTTTGAGATCATCAAGACAAGTTTATTTTAACTTGACAAGTTTTTAAGTAGACAAGTTAGTTTTCTAAGTACACCAGTTTATATTTTCTATTGTTGGATAATTTTTCATGTTGGATATACATTTTCATAAAAGGATACTCACTACTTTGTGTAAGCAAGAAATTAGTACTTCACCATTGTGTCAATAACATTTCTGTTCTAATCACGTTAATAAACTATATTTCACTTTTCTACATTGCTGAGTTTTCTTTGGAACGCCACGGTGGATTACTTTGACAAACCATTATACGAGGTTGCTTTTCACTACACATAAAAAGGGTACGAACGAATACTGGGAAAAAGAATAAAATACTTGTAAGGTAAAGAATTTCCACCTCAGGCGAAAGGCCTGTAACGACTTGAACTAGAACGTACAAGAGTTAGCTCACTTCAAAATATTTACCTGCGCACAACAAAATTAACTGAACTGACCCGGCCAACTGACGGACACACACATTCTCACATTGATGCAGAAATCACAGCCCGGTTACACCTCTCTAATTGATGCCGTGACCTGCCCTGCCACACTAGCTCGCCACTGTATTAAATCTTACTGTCTAGCAAACTTGCTAACCTACCCTGAGCGCGTTCAAAATCAGACTGATTAATCCCCCGATTTAACATTTTTCTCGTTCTCTCCTAAAATGTGTTCACCTATCAAAACTTTTCTCGTGCGTGTTTACTTTTGCTCGCTCACCAAACCTTTCAAGGGACGTAATTCCAAGTTAACTCCTTTTGCTGAGTACACTCAAATCCCAAACAATCTTCTTTAATCCTTTTTACAAAACATTATATGCAAATTAGCTCTACCATAATTTAGAACTCACTTGATATGCTTAACCCTAAAACAACCACTACATCTCCCAAAAAGGATCCACAGATTTACCTTCCTTTGCTCAAAGCACTCCTGTACTCATATCACTTCCCTTCAATAAAGACGAACAGTCTTTTACCAACTTCGTTCAACTTTCTCTAACCATTTCTCTGCACTCACTTTTTCTACCAAAACCCAAACCACCGTTCACAATGCTGATATGATGATGACGATGATGATGATGATGCCGATGATGATGATGATTATGATGATGATGATGATGATATGATGATGATGACAATGATGGTGACTTAAGCAGGTATAGTTCCTAGCTTTAATATTACCACACAAAAAGGGGATGTAGTTCACCTACTGTCTCTACCACCATTGCTGCTAAAATCCCTAATACTACCATAACAACTACTTTTATTACTACTACATACCACCACAACATAACAACCAATACTATCACCACAACTGGTACTGCTAAAACAACATCTACCACCACTGGTAAAGCCAATAATATTACTACATTAACATATTTACTGCTGTACGGCTGGAATTATAATACTGTTATCAGCCGTGTAGTCCCGGGGAGGGGGGGGGGGGGCTCTGAAGAGACAAAGACAGAATAGTGTAACTGCACCCTCAAACATGTCGTAGAAGGCTACTAATATGAAGTTGCGATTGGGGCTGGCAACTTAGCCATGTAAAACAAATAGCCACATAAACCACCAGTGTAAAAGCACGTGACTGCTTGCTGCAGGTTTCCTGCAAGTATACGAGCGGCAATAATGGCTTCATGCTTCTTAAAGAGCGTAAAGAAAGTTGATGATGATGATGTTGATTATAATTATGATGAATACAGCAATCATTACATCGAAATTACAACATACTGCTACTGCCGCAAATTATTCCTCAGCTTTAACCACCACTTTATAGTAAAAGTGGTGCATGCAATGTGTTTCTTTTTTCACTAGTGATTTAAAAAAAATAAAATCAATACAAATCAATTTTTTCTCGTCTGACTTTCTTCAGGTTCTGTACGTCAAAGCCCAAGAGTCGGACACCAGAAGAAAGCTCAAGAAAGCCAACAGGGCTAAGACCAGGACCGAGAGAGAAGCCAGACAAGGAGTACAAGTGTTCCGGTCAACCTTGGACGAAGATGTGACTCATAACGGTAACCATGGTGCTGGAAAAACGTTTAGCGGCGACGAAGAAGAGGACGACTTTGACGATAATGTTCTCATAGATGAAGAAGATGATTTAAGTTTTGAGACTGATTCAGATCGGAAAAGCCTGGACTCTGCTACTGAAGTGAAAGAAAGCCTTCTTGAGCAAGGGTCTATAGGTAATAGGGTCTCGTCTCAAAGAAGTAATCAACAAATTCCGATGATCCCAAATCATATTCACACTTTAAGCATCAAAACGCAACCGCTGCCACAACAACATAAAGCAAGCAATTCCCAACCTTGCTCGTATAGCGAGATGGGTACTCAAGTGTTGAGGACATTCGCCCGAGTCTCCTTAGACATTATGCCTACGACTTCGCCGAGTGATATCAGGTCCTTTCAAAGCTCAGGGTCTCCCATGATTCACAACCATACCCAGTCGCATCATCCTGTACATTCTTTAAAAGAGAATCACCATCAACAAAATAACCATCAAATTAATCTTTATCACCCTCAGTCTCTACAGCATCAGCCACGTCAACTTCTACAAGGGAAGCCACCTCATCAAGAACAACAATCCATTACTCGTTCATCACCATCTCCACCCCCTTTACTACCACGGGCTCCATATAGTCTAGAACAACAGCAAATGCGGCAGCCATTTCAGCCACCTCCTCCACGTGATTCACCATTTCCTAGAATGGGGAACCAATATCCCGTCATAACGCAGAGCCCGGATAATGACCCCATCATGAGCACGGATAATAACTCGTCTGAAAATGCCTGCCCTGTATCCGTCAGCGTCGAAGGGGGAAGCAGCGTTGTAAGAGATTCCACAGCTAAACAATCAGGGGACACAAGTCAGGACCGAGACGTGGACTCCGGCGTGTTCTCCACTCGACGTGAGTGCGACAATTCTGAATCTGAGGTACGTAAATTCACTACATCCAGAGAAGTCAGTTTTGACCGCATCTCAGAGTCCAGTTCAGTCCTGCAGGAAATACAGGTAAAAAGTGTAGTAGATGAACTTACTAGAACAAGTGATAACAACCACGCCCACTTCCGGTCAATAATTTACATTATGGCGCTGTCATTCCATGGAATTTTTGAAGGGATGGCGTTAGGTCTTCAAACCATGAAAAGCAGTGTCTGGGCGCTATGTTTTGCCATTGTAGTCCACCGCTGCGTACTAGCCTTCAAATTGGGCATGGACCTATGTAGAGGAGAAGAAAAACAAGGAACAACATTTTTATGTATCGGAACATTTACCCTTATTTCCACTCTAGGAATTATATCCGGCATTCTTATATCGTCTGGTGCCTCGCTGTATTCAGACGTTACTGTGCCTGAAGCTATTCTACAAAGTCTGGCGACTGGGACTATATTCTACATAGTGTTCTTCGATATTTTGTTCAAAGATATGGAAGGGAAGGACGACCTAAAGAGAGTATCATGTTCCTTTGTAGGTTTTTCCGTGATGTGAATAGTTCCGAAGGCTAAGTTGAAAAACAAATGCCAGTTTTATTTATTTTCTCCAATATATTTTAAAAACAAGTTTATTTCAATAAATAAAAAATTCATGCAATATCAGTTTCATTTGAGTTTATTTTCAGATGAAACACATTTCAAAAGTGCAACGCAGATCAAATAAAGTAGATATATTCAGACAAATAAAGTAGATATATTCAGGCTGTTAACATTTCTATCCTGAATTCAATCAGTCAATACCCTTTAGCTCCCCAAGGAGCATAGGCCTTCAACAAACACATGCCAAGTCCTCCTGTCCCGTGCCATCTGCTGAAGTTCTTTCCATGTTTTCCTCATCATTTTCATCTCTGTATCCAGTTCTCTTCTCCATGTGTTTTTTGGTCTACCTCTGCCTCTCTTTCCCTGTGGATTCCAGAACAAGGACTGCCTTGTAATGCTATTAACAGGTTTCCTCAATGTGTGTCCTATCCATCGCCAGCGTCTTCTTCTCAACTCTTGTTCCACTGGAACTTGTCTGGTTCTTGTCATCAGTTCCACATTTGTGACTTTGTCATACCATTTCAGTCCTTCTATTCTACGCAAGCACCCGTTTATAAAAGTCTGTACCTTTTTGGTTGTCGTTTTTGTTGCTGTTCATGTCTCAGAGCCATACAATAGGACTGACGTGACATTTGAGTTGAAAATTCTTATTTTCGTGTTGGACTTGATTTCTCTTGTTCTCCATATGTTTCCCATTGCAATTCAAACTGCTCTTGCTTTTTGTATTCTTATTTTGATTTCACTGTCTGTCCCGCCAACTTTGTCTATATTACTGCCAAGATATGTGTGCGATTCTACATCCTTTAGTGGTTTTTCTTCAAGTTCAATCTTGTTATCATTTCTTGCAATTATTCTCACAATCTTTGTCTTTTCCCTGTGTATTTTCAGGCCCACTTGTTGTGACCTCTCATCGAGAATTTTCATTTTGTCTTGCACCTGATTATGGTTATGGGACAGAAGAGCTAAGTCATTTGCAAAATCTAAATCATCAAATAGCTTAGTCAGATTCCACTGGATACCATTTCTGTTGTGTGATGTCGTTGTTTTCAAAACCCAATCTATTCCTAGTAAGAAAAGAAATGGGGACAAGAGGCATCCCTGTCTCACTCCCGTTCTAATCCTAAACGGTTCTGTAAGTTGTCCTTCATGAAGAACTCTGCATGTCATGTCTTCATTAGTCTTCTTTATTAAGTTAATGCTCTTCATGGGAACTCCATAATCCCTCATCAATTTCCAAAGTGATTCTCTGTCTACACTGTCAAATGCCTTTTCATAGTCAACAAATCCGATGTATAGCGGTGAATTCCATTCAGACTTTGTTCAACTATTATTCTCAATGTGGCTATCTGGTCTGTACAGGATCTGTTTTGTCGAAAACCTGCTTGTTCATCTCTCAGTTGCTTGTTTATGGATTCTTTTAATCTCTCATGGATGATTCTGTTTAATAATTTTCCTGGCCCTGATAGTAACATTATTCCTCTATTTATGCACATTTGTAAATTTCCCTTCTTAGGCAACTTGACCAGATAACCTTCCTTCCATTCTACTGGTATTTTCGCCCTCTGCCAGACTTTGCCAAGTAGTTTGTATAATTAATCTGTAGAGGTATCAATATATGTTTTGATGGCCTCTGCTGGAATGTCATCTGGACCACTGCTTTTCCATCTTTCAGAAGCTTTATGGCTTTCTTTATTTTTTCTTCACTTAGTCGTTCACAGCTGATTTGTATCTCCTCTTCTGCTGGACGATTAGTTGGAGCTGGTCTGTTGAGAAATTCCTCAAAATGTTCTGTCCATTTCTTCATTTGTTCTTGTATATTACTAAGCAATTTTCTTTTCTTATCTTTAATGAGGCCATTGCTTGATTATATTTCCCTGTTAGCTTCTTTGTGTTGTTGTACAGGTCCCTCATATTTCCTTTGGTCTACAGCTTCGTCTGCTTCCCTTGCCAACTCTTCATTATACTTCCTCTTGTCTCTTTTGATGTTTCTTCTTACTTCTTTGTTTGCATGTACACTTCATGAGCCTTGGCTTTGGAGCTTCTGGTTTCTTCTGTTTGTGACGGTATTGCCTCGCCTGCATTGCAGTAGTGGTCCAACAGTGGCCAAAACTCAAGAGTATCTAATATGGGTCTTCAAAGGTGTCTACTCTTGGCAGAGATGTAGATAGAAGGGTAATGACACTTCTATCACAAAGGGAGTCTTCACAAGATATTCAGATAAGCGAAAACAATGCTGCTTTGGCTGAGCACGTTAATTCTAGAATCTGCCGACAACTTTTGTGAAGAATTAAGCAATGATTGATTTTACCTCGTTAAGCCCCCACATACGATTTACGCATTGGAATTATTATTAGTCTGGCATAGCTCTGTTTAGAGTGTGTGTAGTAAGTTGACTGAGACAAACATGCAGTACATTTAAAAGGATTAAATCGAAGTTAAATTTGAAAAATTACAAATAAAAAAATTTAATAATCACTTAAGTTTTAACAGGTTGAAAATAATTGAATAGTTTAGAAGAAAAGTTTCATCATTGATTGATAGTAGAGTCGATCAATAAAAGTTCACTTTGGCAGCGTATATTTTGCACTTAGCTGCCAATAGTAGTTTCTGCTCCCGCTGATGGGTTCTTTTTACACTGCTCACGTTTGTCGCTGGTCAAGGTGTCGGATGTAGCTCGTTTCCCAGAAATGTCAAGGAGAGTATACAAAGTTGGTCCCTCGTCTTAAAGCTTAGGCCACTGTTCCTTTCTTGTTCCAGAGATAGTACTTTCTGCTGGTACCACTAATAAATATGATAAAGAATAGAAACTAAACGCTCTCCTGAGTATTGCGTTTCCCGACACATACTTATGTGTCCCCTTTCTTCTGTTCTAACATCCCATTAATCTCAGAATTTTCCCTCGGGATAAAATTTTCTTTACATTTAAATTGAATAGCCTTAGCTTTACATTACATTTAAATGAAAAGGTTAATAGTACAGATAGAATATGTTTACATTTACATTTCCCCTGATTGAAAAGTGTTCACAATATAAATTGAATGTTTTCATTTATGTTTACACTGATTTGAAAAGTCTGAAACTTCCATTAATTTTAAAGTGCATATGTTGACATCGACATTTACACTGGTATGAAACTGTAAGTATTATAATTAGAATGTACATCATTTCTTCATCTATTCCTCCCTGCTCCATAAGGAACCTGGGACTCTTTATGCGTTTAGTTCTCTTTAAGAAACTAGCGATAACGCAAACACCAGCCCCTTGCAGTGGGTTCATGAAATCATCATTCTATACGCTGAGGTTGCCAGCCTCAAATAACTAGGACATCCACTAGCGATTTTTGACATATTAATATTCACATGGTAATATATATATATATATATATATATATATATATGTGTGTGTGTGTGTGTGTGTGTGTGTGTGTGTGTGTGTGTTTACATGTTAGTAATTTAAAATGTAAAATGACAACTTACGCGAATCCTAGTTCACAGACATTTTTGCTCAGATGAATAAAAGTGACTTGAATCGGCCTCTTACAAGCGTCTGGGGTTTCGTTTCTTTAATAAGATAATTTCCTCTCTGACTACGTGAGTTTTCAGTTTCCTCAGTCCGGTTTCCTTATTAAAATTATAGAGATTTCCTGGGCTGTTTTTGTAAGTCCGACAAGATTCTCCAAGAAAAGGTCCGGCATGTTAAAAGGAATTCTGAATTCTAACTCTGGCAAGGTCTGGCGTCGTCGTGGCAAGCGATCTTCACAGTACGTTTTCACAGTGAAAAAGACTGCGAAAATGGTCAGCTTATAGGCCCATCTTACCCCCGCATCTGTTTGTTATGCTACTAAGTAAAAAGCCAATCGTTTTCAAACATAAAGGTCCCGTGGAGAAATTCAAAATATTTCCGACGTGGGAAAATTTTGCGCGTGATGTAGAGGTCATCTCTTATATATATGGTATGAAAACATCCGATTGCCTGGCAGACGAACTCACAGATACATCTGTAAACTGTGTTTCAGATGTAACAAATTACTACTTTATCAGAAAGTAATCTATTCGCAGACTGGCAATCTCGTTATCTGTCCCGTACTCTGGCCTTTATCAGCGATTAGCAAATACGCTGGCATTTTCTTGGGGCTAATCTGTCGAGGCCAAGATTTGGTACAAAGGAATTTTATCAACCTGTCTGTCGTTAATATTATTTCTGCCGCTCCGTGCAAAGCTTAGCGAAGGGACGGGAAACAAACAGATGTAATAACTTATCCCTGAAAGGAGTGAAAGAAAGAAAATACATAATATCTGCTACACATAGCAGAGACAGAAAGAAAGAACGTGCGACAATTGAAAGCACACAATAAAAATTAGTACACAAATGTAACTGATACTGCCGTAGTGAAACAGAGATCGAGAGGGGTCGTCCCATTCTGTCACACTGTTTAAATCTTCTTTCTTGTTTTTCGTGTCTTCTATCTTGCTCATTGGTTTCTGTTGTTATCCATGCTTTGTGCTGATGTTCTCTTTTTCTCAGTACTTCTTCAAATGTCTTGTTTCATATTTTTTTTACTTGTTGCCAGTGGTCTTCCGTATCTGCTTCATCTTCCAGCTGTTGGAGTACTTGGTATTTGGATACTGTGATTGAAAAATTTTCTCTTATTTCCTGATTTATACATTATACTGTTTTCTTTAGCTATATACGGTTGTAAATTTCTTGAGTTTTAATTTTGTTTTAGCCAACAGAAGATGGTGATCTGATACAACATCTGCTCCTCTACATATTTTTACATCATGCAATGATGACCTAAATTTCTTACTTACGCATAGGTGATCAATTTGATTCTCAGTTCTATGGTCTGGTGATATCCATGTTGCTCATGTATTCTTTTATGTGGAAATATGCTTCCTCCTATAGCTAGTTGATCTGAAGCACAGAAGTTAGCTAACAGTTCCCCATTCTCGTTCATCATACCTAATCCATGCTTTCCCATGATTTCTTCAAAGCTTGTCGCTAATAATTTGCTTGAAAGACCTGTGAAGACATGACAAGATTTGTTCCTATTTTCGCGTTTAGGTCCCCCATCAAAATTGTGATGTCCTTTCTTTTCTTTTTGTCCAAGACATTTTGTAATCTGGTGTAAAATTCTTCTTTCTTAGATTCTTCCTTATCTTTTGTTGGTGCATAACACTGGATGATGTTTATGTTATTATTATTGTTATAATTCGGGGCCCATTGCTTCCCATTCTATAAGTGCCTTCTGTGCTTCCCTAGAAAGCATTAGAGCCACTCATTCACTGGGGTGGGCTCTTTCCTCTTCATGTCCTGAGGACAACACCACTTCTCCTGTGATCAATCTCCTCCTCTCTATGCCCTTCCACCACGTCTCGCCAAGACCCAGGATATCAATCATGTAATTTTCATTTCTGCTGCTACCTGTGCAGTTTCCCTTGTTCATATAGAGTGCGAACATTAAAGGTGCCAATTGTCGCGAGAGGTTTGGTTGTTATTAAAATAAAGACTTTCCTGGACACAAAGGTGTATCAGATGATACCAGGATAGTGCCAGATAAGAGACTGGTCTTATAAGAAATACCCCCTTCTCTGAAAAGAGCAAGGATGTATCGACATCAATAGTGGGGTCAAGCTATGTAAACCTTCAAGTATGATGATAGTGCGGGGTACTGAAGATCTATCTGCTACCTCTCTAGATCCCACATTGATTAATGAATATATATACTTTTGTTTTACTGGCTAATTATCTAGGGGAAAATTGAATTAATTATATGTAATAAATCTCAATACAGAACATTAACTTACTAAGAAGTATTAAGCAAGACTGACTGAAATTATTTACAATTTATTTGTCCTCTACCGATTTATTTTTTCGGTCAGGAATTCTAAAAGAAATCAAATGGTATTTACAACATTAAATAAATAATATGGAATGTACTTTTCCATAAGGAATAATATGGTAAAGGTAACAAGATAATGTCAATTACTTTCTTTACAATACTATAATCAATGTCCCTGGACTGTAGAATTCACTTTATTGAACAAATGTCCTACATATATCATCATAAAATGCTTTTTTTGTTTTTATTATGTGTGCTTTTTATAATTGTAGTTTTTGGCTGGATTTGCTGTACAGTGGAACTAGAGTCCACCTATCTTATTTGATGATGATCTTCATCCACCAAGCCGGCTTTACACAAACTGCAACTCCAGGCTGGGAATCGTGGTATGGCTCCAGATATATAAGTAGCTGTAGACACCACCAGACTTCCTCTCAGTGGATGTTTCGTACTTTGTAATATCGAGACAGAACCTGGAATGAAGGATAACCGCATTCCAAGTAGGCTCCAGCACCACTCTAAACACACACACAACATCACACATAAACATTCTTCAGAAATTGTGCTAACAGTTTGCACAGGACATTTAACTTCATTTCTCTTACAGCCAGTTCCATGTGATTATTCATTTCCTGTAAACATCCTATGATAGATTCCGTAGCCCATGATTGGCTTCCATACAATGATTTGGTTAAGTACACAATAGCAAGTGACAACTTGATTACATCATGTTAACAATTCCTGTACTCCTATCTTATGATCGTGAACAGTGTGTAATTCCAGGCTGAAATACTCATTCAAATACCCTATTAAAACTTACAGTCGTAATTTTTGCCCTACTTACAAATATTATACACATTTTCTAACGCTGGCTTTCGTTTCCAAATCACACAGGTATGCCCTCAATGCTGCAACACACTAGTCCTGTAGTTTCACTTTCTACACATCACCGAACACATAAGCGGGTATACACAGGCAAATAATCAACAATATATACAAATTATATATATATCTTTCTTACCCTCAGGCAATAATACACAAGCTGAATACAGGCTTTCAATGGGAATTTTAAGTCTGCTCCTAGTTCACAGCGGCAAAAGACCCTGCAGTAACAATTTGCGCTCGATTCATGCAGCTCGGTATTTAAATTTTGTGGCGGACTCCCATAAGTCCCAGTTCTATATATAGCGCCGTGTCCACCCAATCGGAAGCACGGTCCAAAAGTGTGTTTAAGAATCAAAACCTAAGCGATTCATGCAGCTCGGTATTTTTTCAGCTGTCCACCCAATCGGAAGCCACACGGTCCAAAAGTGTGTTTTAAGAATCAAAACCCCGTATAATGTGACTAAGTTTAAATATTCTATATCTAACTTATTACTGGACCGTTTTTAATTATTTAAAGTTATATTTGAACTGCTAATTTATCTCTATCTTTCTATATCTTTGTTGTTTAGTTATTACATGGCATTTTAATATATGCAGTCTTTAATTAGCTAAATCGGGACTTACCCTGATGTAGAAATATCACTAAAACCAATTTTTCTCTTTAAATAACTTACTATTATGAGGCCGTCTTTACACCTACTTATTAAGTAATATCCCAGATGTTATAATAGTTATGTATTTCCCTGTATATATAGTTATTCTTTAAGAAATAAAATAACTCCTTCCTATCAAATACACAGAATAGGCCCTTTCTGTCAAACATAAAAAGGTTTCTTTATACATACTAGAAAAGGAGCGTCCTGATTCGCTATTCCATCGGTCCATTTATCCTATAGTGAGCGCGGTAAATATGACCGTGTTGTTAGACAGATTCTTCTTCTTTCTCGTTCGTCCTGAAAAGGACGTTGGTTGCGTTGTGTCTGTTTACGCCGGAGCTGCGATATCTGCGCCTTTCGGCCGACACATCCGACTTCAGCACGGCATTTTTTGGGACTGGGTTTGCATTCCCTCTTCGATCCCTACTCTCTCAGCCAGACTGCAGTGATGCAGCCTGTTTCAGGACCACCACGTGGAGGTGGAGTAGGGTCTTGGTCAGCTCTGGTTCGCTGACCCTGACGCAAGCAGTCAAGCTATGGGTCGCTGACTGCATTCTCTATTGCTGCATCTTTGGGTCCCAGGACAGATTCAAAATACGACACCAATCCTGGAGATTTTCCTAGACGAAAAAGGGTTAGTTGGCACCCCAGACTCCTTTCGGCTTCCTCTGAGTTGCTTCATGCGCCTCCTTTCCAGAGGACCTATTTTTGTCTTGGGCGGCTGAGTTGATTTATATTCTGTATTTGACTTGATTAAGTTTTTTTGGTAAGACGGTTTTTTACGGGATGGGGTAACCAGCCTCATGCCCAACCCTTCTTAGTCGCTTTTTACGACATGCATGGTAGAGTAGAGTTTTACTATTTTTTGCTCCCCTTTCGGGCCCAGGTAACACTGAACTACAAGTAAATTATTAGCGAAAACTGAGGTGCACAACATTAACACGTGGTAAAGAAGCATTTTGGTTTGGTTTTAAGGAACATCTTAACTGCACACGGACAACTCCATCAGTGCTGCGATCTCCTACCTTAGATCACACAAGGAGGATCTCAGCACAGTGCACGAACTCCGTAGCACTGGCGAGAATCCCAATGTATGTATATAGGAATCACACATTCTATAAATATTTATGTGGCATTTTATTTGGCATTAGAAGCATTTTATACATGGAAAGTAACTTTGATATTCATTAATTTAATCAGGCATGAAAATTGCCACTATTTCTAATATATTTTATATATTCAAGAAAATAGCTGATGACTTTTTTAAAGTAGCAAAGACGCTGCACCGTCAAGCATGTCGTACAAGGCGACTAAAATGAGATGCTCCATTGGGCTGGCAATCACATCATGAAAAATATACTTCCACATAAACCACAGTTGCAAGAACATGCGTGTGACTGCAGCTGCAGCAATGAATCCATGCTCTATAGGGTGCGCTAGGGAAAATAATGTTAATGATCATGACGATGACTGGTTAGAGTATGCCACTTGAGAGCTGCTCAGACAATTTGAGAAAATTCACATTATTAATTTCATAGCGTTTTAGCAAAAGAGTAAAGATTTTTTTTAATGAAGTGAACTAGTTATGAGGCTTAATTCATGCATGTTAACAATTCAAGAACAAACCTAGAGCAGAGAGTGGGGTAAAGGAGAACGTTTTCGGAAAATTAAAGGTATTAGACGTAAAAATAACTCAGGAAGTTGTTTGATGGACATTATAGACAATAACTCGGTATGAAAATGGAGGGAAGGGGGGGGGGGGGAGCACGGAGGTAAAGCAGGCTCAGAAGGAGGGGGGCATGAGTAAAAAAAAGGTAGAGAACCCCTAATTTAGAGTACGTTATCTATGCAAGTGTTTGTGTTTAATTTTGCGCGTATGTGTGTTTGTCAATGTACTTATGTTGAATTAACGTCGTATGTATGTAAAACAAGCACTTACACGCGCACACACACACACACATATATATATATCACTTAATAATATTATCGCAGCAGCAGTGTAACTATAGTGTACGTCACTTACAGCATTTTAAAAATGCCCCATATAATTACTCAGGAGTTGTTTGTTATATCACCCCTAAATTTAGCTCAGACATAAACAATGAAGAAAACCAGAAACCTCTGAGAAGTAATAACTTAAATTAATAATGGTAAACACTCAGTACGGTAATATATTGAGAACACGAGAAATCAAGTCCAACATTAAAATAAGAATCTTCAACTCAAATGTCAAGTCAGTCCTAGTTTATGGCTCGCAAGCATGGAGAACAGCAAAAACAACACCAAAAAGCTACAGACTTTCATAAATGGGTGTTTATGTAGAACAGTGTTTTTCAACTGCGTGCCGCAGCACACTAGTGTGCCGCCGCGCCTATCAAAGTGTGCCGCAAAAATTTTTTAACTCTACTACAGGCAGTATATTTTTAGTGATCATACAATGTACAACTGATCTTACAGCTTGAATTCATTCAGTAATAATTGGAGCTATTAACTGCTTTGAACAAAAATAGATATACTTCAAAATTATTTTAAACAATTAAAAGAAAATCAAATTGAGAGTTTTTCTAAAGTACCCACAAACTAGTGTATTTAATTTAGTATATATCACTGTAATTTTTTATTCAGGCACGGAGTCAGATAGGTGTGCCGCAAATTTTTAGAAAATTGAAAAGTGTGCCGCGAACACAAAACGGTTGAGAAACACTGGTGTAGAAGATAAGGATTAAAATGGTTTGACAAGAACACTAATGTGGAACTGATGTCAAGAAACAAACAAATGCCAGTTGAACAAGAAATGAGAAGAAGATGATGGCGATGGATAGGACACGCATGGAGGAAACCTGTGGATAGCATTACAAAGCAGTCTTTGTTCTCAAATCCCCAAAGTAAGAGAGGCAGAGAAAGACTGAGAAACACAAGGAGAAGAGAACTGGAGACAGAAGTGAAAAGGATGAGGAAAAGGTGGAAAACGCTTGAGCTGATGGCACGTGACAGGAGGACTTGGCACGTGTTTTTTTGAAGGCCTATGTTCCTTTGGAAGCTTAAGGGTATTGATTGATTGATAAAGGTTAACAACAGGCAATCTTAAGACAGAAAGAAAGGAGGACTGTACGCAACAGCAAAGTCACAGAAGTGAAACGGCTTTTTGGGAAATCAAAAGATGAGTGCATCCAAATGGCACCATCGCATTATTGCGGTAGTGAAACGTAAAAGGACATACAACTATGGCTTAACTGGCAAGTCTCCTGTTTCCTTCTGTCTTACACGTGCTTGCTCTTTACCAATATGTGTTTAATCATTAACTACAATTAGCTCTGACCTGAAGTTTTGCATAACCTTTTGCTTTGGAGCAAATAAGTTAGTAAATGAATCTATTGCAAACAATTACTTAAACAATGAGACCTGTCTATATATAACATACAAAATGTATTTTAAAGCTTCCAGCGATATAGGCCTACAGAGTAAAACAAAAAAACACACAAAACATAGAATTTAGATAATAATAATACGAGAGACAGCAAAATCGTGTGTTCTAAGAAAAGCATGAAAGAACAACAATCATAATTTTCACTAAAGATAGATTAAAAAAAAAAATAGCAGAACCCCTTCTTCTGTATACAGATCCAGACACAAACATAAACGGGTCCTTCCTTGTAAGATATGAATAAATGTCGTAACGGAAACATGCAAAAATTAAACTCAATAATTATGCAGGACAGCACGGCTTGACCGAAACCCACTATCGTCATTTTCATTATTTCTTTGCTGTCCATACAGAGCTTAGGGTCACCATCACAGCTGCCCTGTTTGAGGACAACGACAAAAGCATTCACATGCCCTTGCAGCAATGGTTTATGTGACAATTTGTTTTGTATGATGAGGTTGCCAGCCCAATACACCACTTCATATCATCAGCATGTACGACATGCCTGATCGCACAGGAATCCTTTTCTTTCTGTGTCTCTTAAAAGAGCCCAGGGAACTAAATGGGACAACCTGCTGAGTAATGTACACTATAAGTAACCCAAATAACATGAAAATGCGAAAACAACAAGTCATCAGGTTCTGATTAAATCAGAATATTTTGGCCGAATACCGTCACCAACCAAGATCTCCTTACTCGGAGCAAGCAGGAGGACATGCACACCATCATAGCTGGCAGACGCTGGAGCTGGGTTGGCCATGTCCTCAGAAGAGACCCCGATGCCATCACAAGAACAGCTATGCTTTGGACCCCTGAAGGAAAACGAAAGAGAGGCCGACCAAAAACAACCTGCCGGAGGACTGTGGAGGCTGAGATGCAAAGAATGAACCAGAGTTGGGGCACTGTACGAATGATGGCCACCGATTGAGCAAAGTGGAAACAATTTGTTGTTGCCCTACAAGACGCCACTAGGCGTGATGGCCACTGACTGCTTTGACGGTCGGTGGTTAAAGGATCTAAGAAGTAAGAAGAAGATATGGCATAGGTCTATACACGAAGGTACAAAACCTGTTACAACGAACATAGAAGGATAACAATATAATAGTAGACAGGACAGAGTCACTGGCAGCACTCATCTTTAATAAGATGAAAAAGTTATCTGCCAGTATCACTTTTTATTGTTGTTTAGATACTTGAACATTTAAAATGATAACAATGAAAACATGGACACTGATTTCTCTGACTGGAAGTTACGACAACTACTCTGATTTCTCTAAATGTGCGTTAAAACAGCTACTCTGATTGTAAATTAGAACATCCACTCTGACTTTTTTAAGTGTGAGTTGAGACATCCGTCATGATTTATTTTATTGTTAGTTAAAATATCCTTGTAAGTTAAGACATCCACCTTGTTTTCTGTTACTATAAGTTAAAACATCAACCATGATCATCTTTACTGTAATTTAAAACATCCACCCTGATTAACTTTACTGTAAGTTAAAACATTTACCCTGATTATCTTTACTGTAGGTTAAAACATCCACTCTGATTAACTTTACTGTAAGTTAAAACATCCGCTCTATTAACGTTACTGCAAGTTAAAACATCAGCTCTGATTTAAATAACTATAAGTTAAAACATCCACTCTGATTTAATTTACTGCAAGTTAAAGCACCCACCATGATTTAAGTTATTGTAAGTTAAAATATCCACTCATTTAATTTACTGTAAGTTAAAACATCCATTCTGATTTAATTCACTGTAAGTTAAAACATCCACCCTGATTTAATTTACTGTAAGCTAAAACATCCACTTTGATTTAATTTACTGTAAGTTAAAACATCAACTCTTATTTAATTTACTGTAAGTTAAAACATCCATTCTGATTTTCTTTACTGTATGTTAAAACATCCACTCAGATTTAATTTACTGTAAGTTAAAACATCAATTCTGATTTAATTCACTGTAAGTTAAAACATCCACCCTGATTAACTTTTCTGTAAGTTAATACATGCACTCAGATTTAATTTACTGTAAGTTAAAACATCCACTCTGATTCAATTTACTGAAAGTTAAAACATTCACTTTAATTTAATTTACTGTAAGTTAAGACATCCATCCTGATTAACTTTTCTGTAAGTTAAAACATGCACTCTGAGTTAATTAACTGTAAGTTAAAACATTAACTCTGATTTAATTTACTGTAAGTTAAAACATCCACTCTGATTAACTTTACTGAAAGTTAAAACATCCACTCTAATTTAATTTATTGTAAGTTAAAGGACCCACTCTGATTTAATTTACCTGCAGCAGAGACTCAGACGCCTAGCTGAGCCACTAATGGATGAGGTCCAGTGTGGCTTCCGAGCAAATCGAAGTACTCAAGACCTAATCTTCACACTCAGACAGTTGAGTGAAAGACTCTTGAGTATAAGAGTGAGATCTATCTTCGCTTCTTAGATCTGGAAAAGGCATTTGACAAGGTTCCCTGGAACAAACTTTGGGACTGTTTAGCAAGGAAGAACATTCCAACCCCTCTGATTTATGCTATACAGAGCTTCTACAAGTCTTGCAGAAATTATGTGAGGACAGCAAACCATAAGTCAGAAGAATTCAGCACCACCACTGGTGTAAAACAAGGTGATATCCTGTCACTTTATCTTTTCATACTCCTCATGGACGATGTCATCAAGGCATGTAAGGAGAGGACAGGAAAGTATTCAGTGGGGTACTGGAAGATGAGACAGGTCTGTATTTCAGAGCTGGTATTTGCTGATGATGTTGCCCTGATTGCTAAATCAGAGGCACATCTCCAATCCAACCTGCAAGTCTGGAAGGAAGAGCTGGAGAATAGAGGGGTGATCATAAGCAGCTCGAAAACTACATGGTGATATCACGAGAGTGATAAGGTTGATATAATGTTGGATTTCTATTCCCGTTAATGATATCCACCAAAAGATAGATATAAGTGGATGGAAGCAGACATCATCATCATCATCAGTTGATAAGATCTCTATGGTGTTGTTTGCTCCACTGTAGTGTATGGAATGTCAACTTGACCTACGCAGTGGTGTGTAGACATGGATTGAGTGTACAATGTGCGAATGATGATAAGGGTTCGTGTTGTTGACAAATGTTCTTTTCTCACACTCATGTATGACTGGAAGTCATCGACACCAACGACTGTGTACCTTTTCTAAAGTTTAATTGGACGTACACACTCGACAGCACCGATAGTGACAAATCACAGGTTGGCATAATACATCATAGTACAGTGGATAAATGGTCTTGCAATGTTATGTTACATGGGCACTCATGTAGATTAATATTATAATGGACTGTCAGTAGCCAAGCCCTCAGCATCGCCCATACATATAAATCATCTGACTTCACTGACTGAGCACGTCAGCTTATAAACAATATTTCAGATGGCTTCTAAACCTAATCTCGTTTAGCGACGATTCTCCCACATAATGTTCAGCACATATTTTTTTCATATAATAATATTGAACCGCTAATAACGGGTTCTCATGTGTAGCAGTGATCTCTGGACTAAACAAGCGATAATACGGGCATCCCCTTTCTCTTCTTGAAAGTCGCTACATGTTTTGGTTCCAAGATGGCTTCACTCGTGAACTGTCACTCACGTTTGGATGCAGATAATGAATCTGTCCTAAAGTTAGTCATTCATAAAACATTGCATTGCTCTGTAGATTTGATCATGAACAATTGACTGCATTCTACAGAATATAGTGCTGCTAGGAATCGAAGTCGTTTTCATCGAGTCAAATATATTCTCTTAGACATTCAAATCGTAACTATCGAAAATGGTGGCTTCGATCGAGAGTTCATAAAAGTATCTTTGATTACCTTGGTAGAGGGAATATGAAACTGCCATTCCTTGGCAATATGAATAAACACTGGGGTAAAGCATACACGATAGGTCTAGACGACTATCACTTTCCCCACAAATACTGAGATCACTTTTTCCCGGCGACAGGCCGACATAGGAAACACACAGTCCCTATCAGGACGAAGCCAAATCACACCACACTCTAGCGACACATCCGCCGAATAGCCTTTGACCTCTCTAGAGACAACAGAACATATAGTTCGACTTAGATATGTAAAGATATACAGATATAAGACAGACTCGTCCTACTCAGACAAACAATACACATAAATTCAGGCCATAGATATTCTGAAGCAAGAACAATCTATTATTACCCAAACAACGAATAAATCGCGGTAAAATGGATTTATCCGCGGAGTTTGATCGAAAGAGCCGACACAACTTTCAAGGGAAGTAACTCAATAATGACTTTCCCTTAAGCACTAAAAAATTACCTAAGTATAATATTGTAAGATATCAAAGACTGCACGTAACAGTATTACCACACCTCCCGGGAAAAAAAAAATGGAACATTTTTTTTTTTTTGAAATACATCTAGGAGCAACGTACAATAGGCTCACAACGCATGAATAATGCGCAGATGAAAATATCAGGAATACCTATAACGCCTAATATGAGGCTAAGTCGACTTATGGAGCGACTGGTGAGAATGTGTCTCATAAACTGAGAGAAATTATTTCTCTACAAGTATATTTTTCCAGGAAGGTGTCATCAAAGTATAATACAATTCTGGCAATTACACAATGCCTAAAAAATTCATATCATCATTTCGTATTAGATATCTTAAATTTATGATTTATGAAGAAAAAATCATCAAAGCACAGCGGTAAATAAACATCCATGAACCGCTATGTAGTGATACAATCATTATATTATTAAATTACAAATGTGTATCTATCATGATATAGAAAAGGAACTACTATAGAACTAGACATATCAAGAAGTCTAAGCCCTAATAGTTATGTGGAATCATGTGGGCATCTTGACAGAATGTCTGCCATCACATTATCTGATCCACGAATAGCTCGCACAGTGAAATGAAAAGGTTGAAGAGCAATTGCATATCGAGTAGACCTCGAGCTCTTCAAATTCTTACTCTGTATAGCAGTAAGAGCTTTTTGGTCGGTTTCTACTATGAAATGTGCGCCTAGAAGGAATCTCTGTAGTTTGAGGATCGACCAAACCATAGCTAATAGCTCACGGTCTAAAACCGAATAATTCCTTTCTGCCGCATTAAGTTTTCTGGAAATATACATTATAGGATGCAGAGTTCCAGAGTACTCTTGCATTAGTGCCGCTCCAATCCCAGGGGATGAAGCGTCACTACGAAGAACGAATGTCTTATCTTTATTTGGTAGCACTAAAATAGGTGGTGTTGAAAACAGTGTTTTAATCTTATCCAGAGAGCATTGGCATTCCTGAGACCAGTGGACCACATTAGGCGAACTTTTCTTTAGAAGTGTTGAGAGAGGTGCCATGATAGAGGATAGATTCTGAATGAATCTGCCATAAAATTGAATAAGACCTAACAGACTTCTCACCTGTTTTTTAGTCTTAGGGATTGAGATGTTAAGTATCTTACTAGTATTATGGTCCTCTGTCTTTAGGAAACCATGACCAACTCGGTGGCCTAGGAAAGAAATTTCGCTAAAACCAATATAGGCTTTACCGGGGTTTGCTGTGAGGATGTGCTCGCGCAAGGTAGCACGCAATTCATCTAACCCTGAATAGTGATCTTCCCAAGTATCGCTGAAAAGACAGATGTCGTCTAGATATGCAATGACATCTGACCGATAAGATAGGATTCGGCGCATCATGCGTACGAACGTTGCTGGTGCGTTCATAAGACCGAAAGGCATAAAATTCCATTGGAACAAACCTCTAGGTGTTGAAAAAGCCGTGAGAGGTTTGGCGCGTTCAGATAAAGGAACTTGCCAATATCCTTTAGACAAATCAAGTTTAGTGAAAAAATGAGATTTGCAGAGTCGAGTAAGTAGCTCTTCCAGTAAAGGCATAGGTTCGGCATCGAACTTCGTTACTTGATTCAATTTTCGATAGTCAACGCAAAGACGTATGTTATTTTCTTTTTTACGCACAATAACCATCGGCGAAGAATATGCAGAGGTGGATGGTTCGATTATTTTCAAATCTATCATCTCATCCAACTCTTTCTCGACCTGTGCTTGAAAATGTATAGGTATAGGATAAGGTCTAACCCTAATAGGAGTATGGTCAGTTAGAACAATGTCATGTTGAATGACATTCGTTTGTCCAGGGATGTCAGTGAGTACATCCTGAAATGTTTGCAACATAGTTGAAACTTGTCGCTGTTCTCCTAGAGACAAATCAGGAGAGACAGTAACGTTCTTCCATGATTCACTGGAATGAAGTGGGATCATTGGAAGAGGAAGATTTACATCTGAAAAACTTGTTTCCTCATCCTGTATCACGGACAGTGATGAGTAATGACCATGTGGTACTGGAGAATTGTCCGTTGCTTGGAAAATGGGTTGCAAATAATCCGGACGTTCATGGTATTCAGTAAGCATATTGATGTGGAAGGTTTTATGCTTCCCATCAATATCGACAATATAGTCGACATCGGAAATTTTCGATATTATATCGTACGGACCTTTCCAAGAAATAAGTAATCTGTTTTCCCTACAAGGTAGTAATACAAATGCTTTGTCACCAGGACAAAGTTGTCGTAAGCATCTCTTCTTATTGGCAAATTGCCTTGCCTTCTGTTTCGCAAATTCAGAAGAAGAAGTTGCTAATTTGCATGCTTCGATAATTTTTTGTCTCAACGCGATGGACATATCGTCGTAGAGGAAGACTTTGTGTCATCGTCCATATATTGTCAGATGTTATGAGATCGTGAAGCAACGACATAGGGCCACGCGGACGCGCGCCAAAGACGAGTTCAAAGGGAGAAAATCCCGTCTGTTCATTGGGTACCTCTCTGTAAGCGAAGAGGGCCGCAGGTAAAACTCTGTCCCAGTCTTGAGGATGATCCTCAGTTATCTTCCCCAGTAAGTTTTTAAGTGTTCTATTAAGGCGTTCGACCATACCATTAGACATTGGATGGTAGATACTACTTACAGATCTATCTATCTGCAGAGTAGACATTACTTGAGACATGGTATCTGATATTAGTTGGGTGCCATGGTCTGACAATAGCTCTCCGGGGAACCCCAGACGAGAAAATATAAGCCAAAGAGCATCTGCAATATCAGCAGTAGTAATGCTCTTCAGAGGAATAGCCTCTGGCCAACGTGTGCACATATCAACACACGTCAAGATAAACTGATGTCCTCTGGCAGACTTGATCTTAAATGGACCAATAATGTCTATAGCCATTTTTTGGAACGGCCGAATAGGAATGTCCGCCGCCTGAATGGGTGCAGCATGCCGTGGACCTTTGGATTTAACTTCCTGACATACTTTACAAGATCGACAATAAATACGTATGTCCTTGTTTACCAATGGCCAAAAGAAAGCCGCAAGGACTCTTGACTTAGTACGGGAAAAAACCCATGTGTCCAGCACACTGAGAGTCGTGAGCGTGCTGCAAAATTTTAACTCTCAAATTCTTGGGAACCAGGATTTGAGAATGACTTGACGTAATGGAGTCTTGAACCATACGTACAAGTACGCCATTCTTCTTTGTAATCCACGATTTACGACTTGTGTCTTTATTCGGATCACCTTTAGTTGCAAGAATGAAGAATTTCTTCAGAGTGGGATCATCTTCTTGCTGTTTTATAAACGAGTCACGAGAAATTACCAAGGGATTATCTTGGTTATGCACTTCATTATCTTCAATAGATGAGTTTGAGGCACATTAAGAGCCTGAGCTCTAGTGACTACAGCGTTAGCAATCTGCATGTTTTGCCTTTCCCACGTGGAAATTTGTTGCGGAGTGCATTCCTTGACTCCATGAATGCGACCGATGATGAGGTCAGCGATCGGATTCGGAAGAAGACATGCGTGTACATCTCCTGTAAAGAAAGGAGTAGCAATCCTAATGATAGCAGTAGAGTATTTCTCTAATGTGCCGCCAAATGTTACACATTTGACTACTTGTCCAGTGGCACGGGAAGGATCTACGAGTGACTGCCTAACACCAATTGTAGGTGCATCCAGAATCAAATAGCACAGAGACTGGATTGTTATTCACTAAACCCTTATGTAAGACAAGAGAACCTCTTCCATCATGCGCGACTGATGCCGGAAGAGCAGGAAGAGGATGGCCACAGCTTAAAGTAGACACTGTGGTTGGCTCAAATAACGTTTTGCATTGGGGGCACTGAGATGCTCTCCCAAAATCAAAAGCGGCACATGCCATATTACTAGCATCATTATTATCTTTACTCTGTTTATAGGCTTCATGGGACTCTTGTTGTACAGAGTTTGCCTGAAAATGTGGTTTATGTCATTTTGTTTTTGAGATCTTACCTCGGTTATTATCACCTCTGTAGTTATTGTTACCTCTATTGTAACCCCTATTAAGGGTTTTGAGTCATAGTTCCCTTGGTTACCATTATCATATTCATTATAATGAGTATCTCTGTAATTATGATCTTGTTGACTCCAAGACGGATAACCCTGATAGTTTCTATAATTACTTCCTCTACGGAAATTCCTATAATTATGACCACCCCTGTGTCGAGAGCTATCAGGTCGTCTCCAGTTCTTTGAAGAAGAACCCTGAAATGATTGGTTACCTTGGTTTTGATAACTATTATGGTTACCTTTTTTATCAATCTGTTTTGAGGTCCCTGAAATCTGTGTGAATAATTGGGATTGTATGGTGTTGCTGAAGCAACTGGCATACTCTCCTTAATCTTAGTGTTGCCAAAAGTCACGTCGGGGTGTGCAGTGACATATTGGGAACAATATTCTTCCATTTCTTTTAGAGATTTGGGTTTACGCTCATGTATAAATTCAAGGAAAGGTTTGTTCACACATGACATAATCTTATCTCTGAGCAACAAATCCATAAGTCCTTCATACGTTTTTTCTGTTTTGGAAAGCTCAATCCAACGATCAACTGTGAGACGTGCCTTTGCAGTGAATTCTGAGAATTCTACACCCGTCTCAGGTACCATCGTCTTAAATAAAAGGCGATAGCCTTCCTCACTTAGCTGATATTTTTTTATCAAAGCCGCCCTAATGACATCATAATTATCCTTATCTGCTTCTCCTACAAGGCATAATCTAGTCAAAGATTCACCTTTCAAGTTTTCTGATAATTGATTAGCGTATTGTGATTTATCCACATTATGTGTACGACAAGAACGTTCAAATCTATCCAGCCAGAATGTAATATCGCCACTGGACTGATTGAACGGTGGAACCTTAACCTTGTAAGTAGAAGGTTTACCATTACCACTAGATGCCTGATTAACATTACTCATACTTGTCAATCTCAATTTCTCCAACTCAAATTCATGTTCTCTTATTGCTTTTTTTCTCTTCAGCATCTAATCTTTTTTGTTCAGCCTCCCTGTCTAATCTTTTTTGTTCAGCTTCCCTGTCTAATCTTTTTTGTTCAGCTTCACTGTCTAATCTTTTTTGTTCAGCTTCACTGTCTAATCTTTTTTGTTCAGCCGCAGCTTCTCTTTCTAATTTTTTTTGTTCAGCTTCAAATCTCCTTTCCTCCACCTGCATCTGCAATTTCTTTTGTTCAGCAGCAGCCTCAGCTTCTCTTTCTAATCTTTTCTCTTCCGCCATAGCTTTTCTTTCTTCTGCAGCTAATCTTTTCTCTTCTGCCATAGCTCTTCTCTCTTCTGCAGCTAATGCTTTGTCATATTGAGCAACTGCCCATTGTTCTAGTTGTTGACCAGTCTTATCAAAGGCTTTCCCTTGTATAATGAAGTATTCTAATGTAGACATGGTGTCTAACAATAATACTAATCACCTGAAATAATAATAATACCACAAGTTCTCAATGACTTGATTAATCAGTATACTATCCCAATATCTGTGGGTCACAAGCCTTTAATAAGGTCTTGTATAATAGTAATAATAATCAGGTACTGGTTTATACCATAATCCAAGTGCAGTGCACAGGCAATTGTGTCTTATGAAATATACCTATATAAAACATATGTCAACCAACAGAATACATAAAGTACAAATAGGACTGACAATACAAGAACGTTTGCAGAAATCAAAATAAATCAAATAGGGAAATCAATGAAAATAATCACTGAATCTGCAAAGAATAACAACACAAATGACGTCACAATATATGAATACAAATTGTGAATAGAACTGAAAGATAGAAAAGAGTAGACCAACAAATTACAAACAACTCAAAAACAAAACTAAAGAACAAAGAAATATTACAAAAATAACAATAATTACAGTCTTCACAGCTAACACAAAAGCAACAGTTGTCGCAGCAAATTTTCAATCAAGAAAATTGCACCTATAGAAAACGCCCACAACGGACCCTCTATGACGTGGGATATTCTGTTGTGAGGACGCCGCCCAACCTTAAACACAACCCGCTGACATAGAAACTAACATACTATACAAACAAATAACATGTAAACATAAATATATATAAATTATGTGTATGATAGTATGTGTTGCAAAATAGGCTCAGTTTTACAGTAATGGCAAAGTTATTTTTATGAAAATAAACAAACTGCCACTTTATTCAATTAAACATTCTGGCCTTAAATATTAAAGTTCATATATGGAAAACAAGAAGATCCATCGATGAAAATAGGACTTCTTAGTACACAAATACTGTCTTCCTGTTAACATTGACAAGAATTGATCCAACTGTTCTGTGAAACTCTGTAATGTCTAATGTAAAACTGTCAACAACGCTGGCCTACATACTGCATTCACTTGACAGGTCACGTGACGAAGTGTTGACAAAGAGCAAACCAATACTGCAAGTGTGTCGTATCAGCCACAGGAAACGGTCTGGTATCGGTAATCTGTTGACTTCTGAACTTCTGCGAGGTCAAACCCAGAAAGCTGGTCCACCAGTTGATAAAGGTTGATAATGTTGGATTTTTATTCCCGTTAATGATATCCACCAAAAGATAGATATAAGTGGATGGAAGCAGACATCATCATCATCATCAGTTGATAAGATCTCTATGGTGTTGTTTGCTCCACTGTAGTGTATGGAATGTCAACTTGACCTACGCAGTGGTGTGTAGACATGGATTGAGTGTACAATGTGCGAATGATGATAAGGGTTCGTGTTGTTGACAAATGTTCTTTTCTCACACTCATGTATGACTGGAAGTCATCGACACCAACGACTGTGTACCTTTTCTAAAGTTTAATTGGACGTACACACTCGACAGCACAGATAGTGACAAATCACAGGTTGGCATAATACATCATAGTACAGTGGATAAATGGTCTTGCAATGTTATGTTACATGGGCAATCATGTAGATTAATATTATAATGGACTGTCAGTAGCCAAGCCCTCAGCATCGCCCATACATATAAATCATCTGACTTCACTGACTGAGCACGTCAGCTTATAAACAATATTTCAGATGGCTTCTAAACCTAATCTCGTTTAGCGACGATTCTCCCACATAATGTTCAGCACAATATTTTTTTCATATAATAATATTGAACCGCTAATAACGGGTTCTCATGTGTAGCAGTGATCTCTGGACTAAACAAGCGATAATACGGGCATCCCCCTTTCTCTTCTTGAAAGTCGCTACATGTTTTGGTTCCAAGATGGCTTCACTCGTGAACTGTCACTCACGTTTGGATGCAGATAATGAATCTGTCCTAAAGTTAGTCATTCATAAAACATTGCATTGCTCTGTAGATTTGATCATGAACAATTGACTGCATTCTACAGAATATAGTGCTGCTAGGAATCGAAGTCGTTTTCATCGAGTCAAATATATTCTCTTAGACATTCAAATCGTAACTATCGAAAATGGTGGCTTCGATCGAGAGTTCATAAGAGTATCTTTGATTACCTTGGTTAAGAAATATGAAACTGCCATTCCTTGGCAATACGAATAAACACACCACTTTAAATACCTTGGAGCTGTCTTAGACCGGAAGGGAGGCATCAAAGAAGAGTTGGCTACCCGAAGAGCAGCAGTTTGGAGACTTTTTCAAGCCATAAATCGAGGATTCCTCAACAAAAGAGAAGTTGGTAAGAAGACGAAGATGGCTGTATACCGCTCCACCTATGTCCCAGTCTTGACAAATGGATGCGAGTCATGGGCAATGACTACAACCCACAAAAGCCAGATCCAAACCTCAGAAATGAGGTATCTGAGGAAGGTGGTTGAAGTAACAAGAAGAAACATGGTCCGCAACCAGACGATACGTCAAGGCCTAAAAAACCCAACCCCTGCAGATCTAAGTAGAACAGTCCGAACTGAGATGGTTTGGCCATGTCTGCAGAATGGGAGAAGATCGGCAACCACGACAAGCATGGGAAACTAAGAGCCAAGGATCCAGACCGCCAGGACGACCCAAAGTCCGCTGGGAGGACAACACTAGACAATCTTTGAAGGACCGAGGACTAGAATGGAACCAAGCTAGGAGGAAGACAGCCGATAGAATAGTATGGCGCTCTCTCTTACAAAGCTCTACACCTCACGGTAGAAGAGGGACGAATAAGTAAGTAACTAAAACACGCACTCTGATTTAATTTACTGTACGTTAAAATATCCACTGATTTAATTGACTGTAAGTTAAAACATCCACTCTGATTTAATTTCCTGTAACTTAGAACATCCACCCGGATTTCATTTAGTGTAAGTTAAAACATCCACCATGATTAACTTGACTGTAAGTTAAAATAGTTACCTTTATTGACTTTACTGCAAGTTTAAAATATCCACCTTGATTAACTTGATTGTAAGTTCAAACGTCCGCCATGTTTAACTTTACTGTTCCAGCCTAATTAGCAACGCCATCACTTCTGTTGTACTTCAATTATACAGTGTAGGTCAGATTACGCAAGACAAAGACCTTAGTTCTGGTATCTAGTACATGATAGAAGAATGAGAACAGTACAGGACAGAGGGTAGGTTTATACTTTATAAACCTTTAATTAAATAAAGAGGGAAACCCGAGGCCTGTAAACAGTGGATAAATAATGCACATATGAAGGTATTAATTAGGCTGGATTGCTCCCAGGTACATCTCCGGTGTTACGTGATGAAAATCGCGTTCATGACCCCTGTCCATGAAGCACTATTTTCGTGGTACCTAGTTGGCAGGTAGGATAGTCACGATTTTCTTCCGTAGTTAATCGGTGTTGTCTTTCAAAAGGTCCTCGATTCTCTGGTAAGTCTCTCACTTCTGTTGTTTTTCTGTTTTCTAAATCTTTATTTCTCACGAGTGCTTGAAACATACCTTTATCTGTGTATTATTTATTTACTGTTTACAGTTTCTCTGTTTCCCCCACCTTTATTTAACTTATAGTTAATAATCCTTTTCAGGACTTAGTATTTATCAACATTGACTTGAGTTTATGAGTTCTATACTTTTTCAATGGCAATTGAATTCTGATGTAACCGACGACCTTCGGTCCAGCTTGCAAGGTTCTGGCCTCGCCACAAGCAGGTCAATAACTGAAATAAAAACTAAACACATTAGGGATGAGTAATGATAAACTTCCCCACTCAAACAGTGCTAGATAGATTTGATTGGTTCGCCAGAAGCTTCAATGAATTGATTGGAACATTTAGCAGGAAACACAGCTGGGATTTGAAACTCCGGATTATGAGATTTACTGTAGAAATCAGACACAGAACAGCACAGACTGCATCGCAGCGTCAACTAAACACCTCCTACAAGCCAGAGGAAAGAGGATAGGACTTAAAATTCCACAACTAAAAGTACCAGATCGAGTATTGGGCAACTTTAGAATTATTTTTAATACATATTTATACAAGACTGGAAACTTGGAAGTTTTATCACAAGGAGTCAGAGAGGAATTTTAACAAAAGTTTTCCCAGGCATGATTCATAGAACACCAGACGTCAGAGGAATTAACTCAAATTTCCAAGACCAAGTCATAAGGGGAATTATACAAACAGTTTTCCCAGGCCAGGAATTCGCAGAACACCAGCCGTTAGAGGAATTAACTCATATTTCCAGATCTCAGTGATTCGAACAGCATCTAATTAAAGGGCTGTGTGTCCATTCTAAATCTGTGCCAGGAGAAGCGTGGATTCCCAAAATTTTGGGGTAAGTGTAAACAATTTATTTACTAATGTAAATCCTACAGGTTTCTGGCTAACTGGTTATATACAAGGCTGGCAACCTCAACATATGAAAATAGTATATGCATGAACCACTACTGGTGATTGTTTCTGGCTAGTCGTGCGGGAAACCCGACAGCAGAGCGACCCCAGACCCCGACGGAAGGTAGCGACGAGTAAGGAGTGATGATTACATCACATGTGCCTAAGGTGTAACGTACTACCTTGTGAGATTTTTGTACCTTTTTTAATTGTAATTCAGGCAAATCATTATCCATGCACTCCAGACGCAGTTTCCTAGTTAATACCCAGAAGGATATTGGTGAATTTTCATCATATTCCATGAGTTACCCTGTGTACTCGGGAATTTAATTCTTCTGAGGGGTTAATATTGGTGGGTGGAGCGCATGAAACTGGGCCTGTTAGTTTGCAAAAAACAAATGTACTCAGCAGAAGGCATTTGTTTCTGTCTTTTTGTCACAATTCGTGGTTATAAGACATCAGACTTAAGTACTGAAGTTCCTACGCCACTAGTGTGAGAGAAGAGTATCACCACCAATCGCCTACAGTGGACGAATTATGTGGAGAAGTGTACTCATCACCAAAAAGAAGTGACGGAACCACAGCTGCAGGACTCATCTGGAGCTAAGTTGTGTGTAACAGGCTACAGCAAAAATACGGACATAATGAACGCCCTATCTAAACCTCAGTGAGGAAACCTTAATTTCAATTTTCACCCAATTTTCCATATTTTATCCCCATGTTACAGACTAATTGACTATTAAACTTGTTGTATGTTATTTTAAACTAAACAATAATAGTTGATTTAGTTTATATGTACGAAAGCAAACGTATCAGCCAGTTTTTCTTGACTGTCACAGAGAGTTTTATGATCAATAAATTTTCTATTTTCCTTTCTTTCTCTACCCGTGTCCTCTACCTTATTATCACTCTTTTATCCTTTTTGGATTTTTTCGCATTCGTTCGTTTGCGATTTAAACATTACTATTTTCCCATTCAAACTTTCGCCGAGTGTCTGTTCTCATTAAGAAACGCACTAGTGATGTTATTATGTAGATGCCAGGCTCGGGAGGTTATTGCGTTGTAGACGTAAACTGTGAATATTCGCTTTCGCCAGACTTATAGGCGACATATCGTCTGCATTTTCACCTGCCACAACAAATTGCATCGGCTGAGCGCTCAGGTGAGGCGCAATAACCAACATCTCCAAGACGCAGTTTGAGACATTTGTCTGGAAATCCCATCTGACACGGCACTCACTGTTGGCCCTGGTCAGCGTGAGGTGTGAAGACGAGACGCGTCAGTTATGGCAAACGTCTAGTAATGGGAAGTGTTAAATGTAAGGTGTTTAAGACGGAAAGGGGAGATTATTTCGTTTAGCGAAATAAGTTGGGACCCTTTGTCGGGTTTAAGATATTAACCAGAGTTTGAAACTAGATTTTCATTCTTACTCCTAAATCTGCAGTAGACAGATCGCCAGGCTAGAAAAATATCTTGCGTATTGAAAAGTCTTTAGTTTCTGGGCAACATTTAGCCGAGTTCTAGACTACCATAATATTGAATGATTCTAGTTCGTGGTATTAATCTGTAGTTCTGTGAGGAGGTAAATATTATATATTAGATATCTAGTAATTTTGTGAAGTGTTTAAAGTGTTAAATCGCTTATTTCCCTAGTTAGATTTTTGTGCAGATTAATTAAAATATAGTCTGTATTATTTTCTAGTGACGTGTTTCAGTGGAAAGCAGAATAAAGTATAATTTCTAGCTTAAAACCAGGTAGCTATCAGGAATTAAATTTAACTGCTAAATAATCAGACGAGAATATATTTTAAAATTAATTTATAACTGAAACGCTACATCAGTGAGTATTGACGGGATACGTAAGTATTCCTAATTCATGATGATTGATTTTATGTATATAACTTATTTTACGGGAAGTTTTAAATGAAAAGTCAAGCTGTACGCTTGCAGTTTAAAAATGTAAGTTATAACGAGTACCTAGTATGTATAATTATTTTATATGTGTGTTTTCCTTTATTCAGTGAATACTGGGGTTAACCCTAACTTTGCCAGCGTTAAGTACTGATGATTGATATCTGTGAAGAACTAAAACATTTTCCTTGAAAGCCTTGGTGCATAATCTTTACAAGTACCCTATAGGTTAAATGAAGTAACAGGCCTATCGCGCCATATTTAATTCTTCCTGAGAAACAACTCAAGTACATTTTTAGCCTATGTGGCAAGTAACATATTAACGTCAGTAACATTCCGACGGAGGTTTGACTAGTGGTGTGGTGACCGAATAAAGTCCTAACCAGAAAAAAAGTAGACACCGATCTGACATTCCTCATTTCTAGAAACCTAAGCTATTGACACTGTGCTCGTTGTTAATGTTCGTGCCTGGACAATTTTAATGTGACCTAAACAGACATCCGAAAAATAAGAACACCCAAGGAATCGTTCCCTGAAGCTGAGCATTCAACCCGTCTTTTTGGAACTGGGGATTTCTTGGTCAAAGACTGCCATTGACGATTCTGTATGTGAATGTCCTAAAAATTGTGTTTCCAGAAGTGGCTATCAAAGCTGTGAGTATGAACAAATGCACGTGATCACGGCTGAATGAATAGAGTGAATGCAGGACTGAGTGATTTCTTTATTGTTGTAATTTTTGGCACCCATTTTGCTGTCTTAACTTTCTTTATGCAAGTATTGCTAACCATATTTCCCTTAAAATAGAGCAGAGATATCAAGTCTGTCCATACCTTAAAAGGGGGAAATATTAGACCAAATCATATGTATCTGTGACTCTTTGGGCTATCATCTTTCTCCTAACGGGACTGTGGGCTAAACATCGAGGGAAGATCATAACTGTGGGTCTATCATTTCTGGTAGCAATTCCTTGATTTTTATGACTATTTGTATATGCTTTTTGATGTAATTTTTATGTGTTGTGATGAAATTTTAGATGATAATTAAAATTTCTCGAGAACTTAATCAGCGCGTTGGTCAGCTCGTTCCAAATATTCTGTATAATCATTGTTATAGTTTTCCCACGTCTGTACGTTTAACTGTCATCTTGTATGTGCGTGCACGTGAGTGGATAGAAATATATATGTAATATATATATATATATATATATATATATATATATATATATATATATATATATATATATATATATATATATATATATATATATATATATATATATATATGTGTGTGTTTAGACTGTCTGACTTTTCTAAATCTGTCGTAGAAGATAGATGAAAGAGAGAAGATTTCTCGATTTCAGAGACAGCCTCTATCACAGTCTACCATCTCCCTCGTGGAAATCTATTGCTATTACTATCTATCACTGTGACTATCATTTATTCAAATCTAATCAGAAGGGACCAACCCAAGTCTTAATTCTCCTATCAAAAATCTACGACAAATGTGGGCTCGTTTCCGGGAATTGAACTAAAAATCCTGAGCCAGGACGACAAATGTGGTCTCGTCCGAAGAAATTTTTTGAACTTAGAATAGGAAGACGAGTACGACAAATATACTTGCTCATCTGTAAGATTCTTTATTCTGTAACAGAGTACGGTTGTGATTGTCTCGTGGTTTTGTATATCTTTAAAAATAATTTATCCCCTAGACGAAACGATCTGTTTATGGGCGTGCTGACCACACAGTTAATGATTGTTTTTCCACAGCACGTTTGAGCATATATACATTTGAGTTACAGGTTGATTTTGTCGGAATATATGTTAATTAGTGATTTTGTAATACTAACGCTGGTAAAGTTTGTGAGTGTATAACATTCACAGGGGTTTGGAAGAAGTAGGTGTTTGAGCAAAGCTAAGGAGTGCGTTCAGACAATTACGTCCTGTAAATTGCCTCCCTTACACTAACTGTCTTCAGGGGTGACATTTATTACACATAAGGGAGGGAAACCCGAGGCCTGTAAACAGTAAATTAATATGAAACAAATATAAAGGTATGTTATCAGGCACTCGCAGGAAATAAATACTGCTTGATAGAAATACTACAGAAGTGATTGCGTCATTAATAGGCTGAACTGCCCATGGTGGACTTCTGGTGTCATGTATTGTGGTTCGCACTGTTGACCTGCCATTGAAACATCATTTTTTGATGATGCGTAGATGGCAGGGCGGATAGTGTGATTCGCTTGCATGGCTAGGCGGGGTTGTCGCACGGAAGGTCCAGTGTTCAAATCCTGGGTAAGCCACTCATGTCTGTTGTTTTTCTGTTGTCTGGTGTTCTACTTCTTTATTTCCTGCGAGTGCCTGATAACATACCTTTATATTTGTTTCATATTAATTTAATCTTCAGGGGTGAACTTGATAGTGGATTTAAAATTAAGGGGATTTTTTTTCCTCCTTAAACAAATTTTTGAAATAATTATTTTGTTTATACTGTAGCAACGTATTTTTCAGTGAGTAATCTTAACTACCATTTATTTGGCGTAGTCGTCTGCATTAGGTGCTTTATTGCCGATTAATAGCAGCGATAGTTAGACACTATATTTTGGAGGAGGTATCCCAGGGTGAAGCATATCATCTTTTGATTTTGGTACTTCTCGTAAGTGGTAGGAACCAGTGTATCCTTTTTCTTATTTCTTTCTCGTCTAAGTCTCAGTCACCGATTTACTATGGCAGAGAGGGCGAAGCTTAGGCAGATCCTCAGGCAAGAAGCAAAGGAAGAGGGATTACAAGGAGAAGAAGCGAAAGCGTTTGTCAACAAAGAACTTGACAGATATGATGCGGACCAGAAGGAAAAAGCGGCGAAGAGAAAAGCAGCCGAAGCTAGGGAGCAGAAGAAGATGGATGAGGAAATGGAAGTCCGCAGGGAGAGAGAACGAGAGAAGGAGAGACAGCATGAGAAGGAGAGGGAGGAGCGTGAGGAAAGAGAGAAGGAGAGGGAGGAAAGAGAGAAGGAGAGACAGCATGAGGAAAGAGAGAAGGAGAGGGAGAGACAGCATGAGAAGGAGAGAGAAGAGAGACAGCATGAGTTAGCTCTTAAAACTCTAGAATTCCAAAGTCGTGGTGCTGCCTCTACTTCCAGCAATGGAGAGTCTTCTCCTCATTCTTCCTTAACTGATCCTTCTAACACTCAATCTCTTCAACTCAACGCTATGTCTTTCACTCTAGAATCTTTCCATTGTCCAAATGAGAATATTGACACGTATCTAGAAAAATTTGAGAAAATTGCAACTTTGTACGGTTTAGAGAGGTCGCGTTGGAATATGAAGCTTTCTCAGGCGCTGAAAAGTAGTGCGTATGATGTTTACGCCAAACTTGAAAGCAGCCAACAAGACAACTATGACGTGTTGAAGAAAGCGTTACTGGAGCGCTTTGAAATGAATGCTCGCAAATTTTTGCAACTGTTTCGCAACAGCAAGAAGGAGAGCTCTGAAACTTTTCAGCAGTTCTCGTCTCGTTTGAAGGGATACTTGACATAGTGCCTTGAGCTTTCACAGCTCCCCTCTACCTATGAAGGTTTGGAGGAATTTGTTATAACAGAACAAATAAAGAACACTTTGTCTGCAGACACCCGGAGATTTCTAGCTGAGCAGGGTGCAGAAAAGCTTGAAGACATCTTGGAAAAGTCTGAGCGATATCACAATGCGCTGGCTGAACTACCGGCCACAAAAAGGAAACCGACAGAAGAGCATTTTCGAAAAAATAATCTAGACCAATCTTCTCATTCCTCAAATCAGAATAACCACAGAGAAATTGGACCTCAAAACCCCCCTCCTGAAAAATCCAAGTTCTACAAAAACAAGTAGCCCAACCACAGTAAACAGTCTGATCAACCCGACCGCCCTACATGGCAGCGCAGCCAGAAAGGACAAGGTGGCAAAGGGAGAACCCCTGAGCACGGGACTAATGATCAGAGCGAGCAGACTGAGCCTAAACGCATCGGATGCTTGCTAACAGTCTCGCAAGGCGGAATTATTGACAGTGATTCCCAACCTGTTGGGGGTAGACCCTCTACGCGAGGTACTGTTATATTGAACGGTTATCAAACTTTTTGTTTATTTGACACGGGGGTTTCTTATGATTGCATTGTTGCCAGACACCTGGTTAAACCCGGTCAAGAGACAGGAGAGACCGTCGAACTTTGTGGAGTCCTTAAGAGTGAGGCACCTACAGCGCTTCCCATCGCACTGGTGGAGATACACTCTGACTTTGTCAGAGGTATGATCAAAGCGGCTGTTATGGAGGACCCCATCTACCCAGTCATACTTGGCGGTAGATACGTGTCTATTGGGAAATCGGAAGAGCCGATTGTGGCAGCAGTAACTACAAGAGGGCAAACTAAGAAGGAACGGGAGCCTGCGCCTAATTTGTTACCTATGGAACTTAAAGAAGCGCAACAAAAGGACCCTACTTTGGCACCCTGCTTTAGGAAACTGCCCATGGCTAAGGAACCCAGACAGCACGGGGACATTTTTTCTAAGGATGGCGTACTTTATCGCAGAACAGGCAAGCCTGAACAAGGTTACAATCAGCTCCTAGTACCGAAACAGTACAGAAGCCAAATCCTAGAAATGGGGCACTCTCTTCCCTTCAGCGGACATATGGGACAGAACGCCACAAACCAACGGATAACCACTCATTATTGGTGGCCAGGAGTAAATACTGATATTATCAGGTATGTCAAATCCTGTGCCCAGTGCCAACGTGTGGCACCCAAGCAACGGGCACCCCCAGTCTCTTTGGGTGAAATGCCAATAGTGGGAACACCATTCGAACGGGTTGTGATCGACATTTTAGGGCCTTTCGAAAGGAATAAAAGAAGGAACAGGTATATCCTGACCTTAGTCGATACATGCACTTTATGGGCAGAAGCTATCCCGCTAACATGCGCAGATGTCAAGCATGTCGCAGAAGCCCTAGTGCAGATTTTCACTCGGTTGGGATTCCCTCAGCAAGCGTTGACGGATAACGGATCTCCATACCGGAACCTGTTGATGGATGAGATCGTGAAGATCTTGAGGACCCAACACATCTACACAAAGCCTTATGCTCTGGCCAGAAATGGGCTAGTAGAACGTGTTAACGGAAACCTCAACATGATGTTAAGTAAACTGGCACAAGTGAAACCTGACAATTGGGATCTTTGTATTCCTGCAGCTTTATTTGGCTACAGAGAATCTCCTCATACGCCCACAGGATTTCCGCCAGCTACGCTTTTATTCGGCAGACCCATTAAGGGCCCGCTGGAAGCCTTACTTTGGTCGCTGACAGACGAGAAGGCTGATGAGACAGTTGTCTCAGCAAGTAAATATGTGTCGGAGTTAAAGGAAAGGCTGAAACTAGGATGGGACCTAGCAACGACTAACTTTAAGCGAGCACGCACAAAGCACGCTAACCGATACAGGAAAGTCGCGAAAGAAAGAGAACTGGAAGCAGGAGAGAAAGTTTTGTTGTTACTCCCTACCGGAAACAACCAACTGAGGATCGGATGGCAAGGGCCGTTTACCGTCCTGAAAAAGATTTCTAAGGCTAACTACCAGATCTCTATTCAAGGAAAGGAAAAGGTTTTCCATTTAAATCTGTTAAAGAGATACTTGGAAAGACCGGTGCCGACCTCCGACCATCTCCTGACGAACGCCAAAGCTGACGAAGATGACGATAGAGGCAGGGAAACTCCACTGCACACACAGGAAATCTTTCAAAAATGTCAAAAGCGGCGACGCTGTTTCAAGCGCGCATGGGAGACATTCCAGAGAAAGGAAACTTTGGGAGTAGACTTCATGAGTAGGACTTGCACAGAGATGGAGGGGGAGATGAGAGGGAAGTGGACAGACACCCTGAAGCTACGGATACAGGAAATTTATTTCCATAACGTAGACATGGAGTGATTCCATATCTTAAAGGGGGGACGTTCTGTCACAGAGAGTTTTATGATCAATAAATTTTCTATTTTCCTTTCTTTCTCTACCCGTGTCCTCTACCTTATTATCACTCTTTTATCCTTTTTGGATTTTTTTGCATTCGTTCGTTTGCGACTTAATATTACTATTTTCCCATTCAAACTTTCGCCGAGTGTCTGTTCTCATTAAGAAACGCACTAGTGATGTTATTACGTAGATGCCAGGCTCGGGAGGTTATTGCGTTGTAGACGTAAACTGTGAATATTCGCTTTCGCCAGACTTATAGGCGACATATCGTCTGCATTTTCACCTGCCACAACAAATTGCATCGGCTGAGCGCTCAGGTGAGGCGCAATAACCAACATCTCCAAGACGCAGTTTGAGACATTTGTCTGGAAATCCCATCTGACACGGCACTCACTGTTGGCCCTGGACAGCGTGAGGTGTGAAGACGAGAAGCGTCAGTTATGGCAAACGTCTAGTAATGGGAAGTGTTAAATGTAAGGTGTTTAAGACGGAAAGGGGAGATTATTTCGTTTAGCGAAATAAGTTGGGACCCTTTGTCGGGTTTAAGATATTAACCAGAGTTTGAAACTAGATTTTCATTCTTACTCCTAAATCTGCAGTAGACAGATCGCCAGGCTAGAAAAATATCTTGCGTATTGAAAAGTCTTTAGTTTCTGGGCAACATTTAGCCGAGTTCTAGACTACCATAATATTGAATGATTCTAGTTCGTGGTATTAATCTGTAGTTCTGTGAGGAGGTAAATATTATATATTAGATATCTAGTAATTTTGTGAAGTGTTTAAAGTGTTAAATCGCTTATTTCCCTAGTTAGATTTTTGTGCAGATTAATTAAAATATAGTCTGTATTATTTTCTAGTGACGTGTTTCAGTGGAAAGCAGAATAAAGTATAATTTCTAGCTTAAAACCAGGTAGCTATCAGGAATTAAATTTAACTGCTAAATAATCAGACGAGAATATATTTTAAAATTAACTTATAACTGAAATGCTACATCAGTGAGTATTGACGGGAGACTGATTTTATATATACAACTTATTTTACGGGAAGTTTTAAATGATAAGTCAAGCTGTACGCTTGCAGTTTAAAAATGTAAGTTATAACGAGTACCTAGTATGTATAATTATTTTATATGTGTGTTTTCCTTTTATTCAGTGAATACTGGGGTTAACCCTAACTTTGCCAGCGTTAAGTACTGATGAGTGATATCTGTGAAGAACTAAAACATTTTTCTTGAAAGCCTTGGTACATAATCTTTACAAGTACCCTATAGGTTAAATGAAGTAACAGGCCTATCGCGCCATATTTAATTCTTCCTGAGAAACAACTCAAGTACATTTTTAGCCTATGTGGCAAGTAACATATTAACGTCAGTAACATTCCAACGGAGTTTTGACTAGTGGTGTGGTGCCCGAATAAAGTCCTAACCAGAAAAAAAGTAGACACCGATCTGACATTCCTCATTTCTAGAAACCTAAGCTATTGACACTGTGCTCGTTGTTAATGTTCGTGGCTGGACAATTTTAATGTGACCTAAACAGACATCCGAAAAATAAGAACACCCAAGGAATCGTTCCCTGAAGCAGAGCATTCAACCCGTCTTTTTGGAACTGGGGATTTCTTGGTCAAAGACTGCCATTGACGATTCTGTATGTGGATGTCCTAAAAATTGTATTTCCAGAAGTGGCTATCAAAGCTGTGAGTGTGAACAAATGCACGTGATCACGGCTGAATGAATAGAGTGAATGCAGGACTGAGTGATTTCTTTATTGTTGTAATTTTTGGCACCCATTTTGCTGTCTTAACTTTCTTTATGCAAGTATTGCTAACCATATTTCCCTTAAAATAGAGCAGAGATATCAAGTCTGTCCATACCTTAAAAGGGGGAAATATTAGACCAAATCATATGTATCTGTGACTCTTTGGGCTATCATCTTTCTCCTAACGGGACTGTGAGCTAAACATCGAGGGAAGATCATAACTGTGGGTCTATCATTTCTGGTAGCAATTCCTTGATTTTTATGACTATTTGTATATGCTTTTTGATGTAATTTTTATGTGTTGTGATGAAATTTTAGATGATAATTAAAATTTCTCGAGAACTTAATCAGCGTGTTGGTCAGCTCGTTCCAAATATTCTGTATAATCATTGTTATAGTTTTCCCACGTCTGTACGTCTAACTGTCATCTTGTATGTGCGTGCACGTGAGTGGATAGAAATATATATTACATATATATATATATATATATCTATATATATATATATATCTATATATATATATCTCTGTATATATCTATATATATATATATATATATATATATATAGATATATGTGTTTAGACTGTCTGACTTTTCTAAATCTGTCGTAGAAGATAGGGGAAAGAGAGAAGATTTCTCGATTTCAGAGACAGCCTCTATCGCAGTCTACCATCTTCTTCGTGGAAATCTATTGCTATTACTATCTATCACTGTGACTATCATTTATTCAAATCTAATCAGAAGGGACAACCCAAGTCTTAATTCTCCTATCAAAAATCTACGACATTGACGAATACATATATATATAGATATAGAGCCATTACTTATAAGAGGGCTTTCGTTGGATTACTCCAACTGGGGGCTTGACGGGCCAGAACCATGGCATAAACCCTTCACAAAAGGCGACGGGCCGGACGATAAGTTAACAGATTTGCTCAGCCCTAAAGCAGCGTTTGTTCTTCTGGGAATATCTTGTGAATGCTCCTCTACGGTAGAAATGCCATTCATCTTCTATCTACATCTTTGCCAATAGTAATCTTGCGCGAAGATAGACACTTTGGACTACCTACTTTTAGATACGCTTGCGTTGTGACCATTAGTGGACCACTACTGCAAAGCAATGGGAGGCAATCCCGTGACAAATGCATGAAATTAAAGATGATGACGAGGAGAATCGTTAAATTCTTTACTTAAGAACCAAACTAACCAAGGAAAAAGCATTAGGCAGAAGAAATATGAGAGCCGTAGCTTGTGTGGCTGTGGATCGTATTAGAAGGTTCGGACCACTGCCCTTTCAGTGGATAGTATGTAGTAAGGTAAATGTGACAAAACTTCCCTCTCTCAAACTGACAAAAATATTTTCTCATACTCTCTGTTGATTCAAACGAATTCACCTGAGTAATAGCAGTGAAGATGTCAAAGGTCAAACTTTATTAACAAGGTTAGCAGTCTTTCACAACAACAGCTTCTTCAGCAACAAAAATATTCAATATTCAAAACTTCAATTTCTTGTCTTTTTACTACTTGCTTATTTCAGCTATCACAATGTCATTTAATTCTTCAGGTAGAAACTTCTTGTCTCTCTTCCGTGCTGACCGTTTTTTTCTATGTTTTTCTTTTCATATGTCTCTTGGTATATCTCACTGAGAGAAAACTGGCCTTACCGCCAGGGCTGTCATTTTGCCAAGATTTCGTCTATTTTTCTTCTCTGCTCAGACCTGGTCTGCTGAGCTACACATACTACTGATAGATCAAACATTTTCAACATACCTTGTTTTGTTCTCAATCGAAATACACCTTTTCTTTCACAACTATCTTGTCCTCAGAATAAATACTATCACCACCAAATACTGACGTACACAAATTTCTGATCAGTAATGTACTAAGCGTTTTTCTATCTCTCTTTTATTCACAGCACATGTTGCTGGTCACCTACGCTGAGTATGTTTTTCTCACACAAATCTTACGCTGAGCGAGTTTATAAAATCTATCTTTTACACTTGGGAGAAAACCCTTTTTCTTCCTACGCCTAGCGTGTCTCAATGTCAACTGCCAAATTCCCGTTCTAAACTATCTTCGTTCCCCACCTAAACTGTGTTCACGCATCTCGACTTTCCCTTGCATACTTTTTTTCTCTCAACTCACTTAAAACCCGCAATGCACCCAATGCTACATTATCTCCCTTTGCCGTTTTTAACTGAATACTATACCCTCTTCTTTAAAAGCTTAGTACCAAAATCATACATGCTAATTTACTAAACCATAACTGATAACCCACTACATCTGCTTAATCCAAATCCAACACTTTATCTACCAACCGAAATATGTGGAGTTTCCTCCCTTTTCTCAAAGTATCCCTTCACTCATTTTATCTCCTTTCACTTAAGACAAATAGTCTATATCTACACCCATTCATATTTCTTAAACCATTTTTCTACACTCTTTCGCTCTATCAAAACCAAACCACCGTTCACACGGTGCAACCCTCTCTCCTTTGCCCTGTCCCACATGGATGCCTATGCCCCAAGGTTTCTAAGAAGAGTACAAATACCCCTCGACATTATAAAGACATTTTTGATTCGTTGCCACTGGGCCAATCTGCTAAGGCTCACTGTAGCTAATGCATTATAAACAAAGGAATTAATGAATCACGTATCCCAAAGATTAAAAACACAATGAAGAAGACAAAAAATATATATAAATTAGCTGCACGATATTACTTTCACCAGTTTTGCATAAAGGTAAAAATCAACACACAGGAGAGTTTAATATGGCCGCGTTCAGAAAACTTTTTTTTCCTATTAACCTTTAAATACCTGATTATCCGAGGGCAGATCGTGAAGCCCTTCCTTAAGCCAGGCTCGTAAATCGCTATGAAGATTCGATTGCTTCTCTTCTGCGCTATGTCACAAGCAAAATGAAGATTTCCAATATTAGCTGAACATTCACGACTGCTACATGAAATGTTGCCTTTATCCCTTGCATATGTGTGCGTGTGTGTATGTGTGTTTTTTTTTAAATGATGTAATTTGAACCAAAAAAAAAAAATGCTGGGGAAAATTAGAGTTTGGCTTTGGGCTGTTTCCTTTATATTTGTTTAAACAAGAAAAGACCAGATTGATCCTCTAAAAATGTGCCAGACATGTGAGCAACGTTTGGCTTGTCACTCTGGTTTTATTCATCCCATTATCAAGTATTTTTGTAACTATAAAAAACATTTTTTAATGCAAATAATTTACGGTGCTGTTCGTCAGTGTTAATGTTTCCATGTCTCAGAGTAAATATTTAGATATGTATGTGTGGTGTAATGTAATATATTGGAACCCATACTTTGTGGCAAAAAACCACCTGAAACTGAAATTTCTCCTCCCAATATCTTCATCAATGCCCCGTGTAGTTTTTCTTCCAGGGGACTTTGATGAGACAAATGAAGAATCCCGCTACTGCACTCTCAGGCCTGTGGTACAAGGTGACTAATATAAGGTTGTGCCTGAGGTTGGCAACCTCATCATGTAAAACAAGGTACTACAGAAACCTTCTCTGCAAGATCATATGACTGTTTGTTGCAGGTTACCTGTAAGAGGACGAGCTGCAGTCAGTGGGACACCATGCTCCATAAGGAGCGAAAGAGAACATAATGATGACAATGATGAATATCTTCATAAAGAAATCATTAGGACCCACTGTTTCAGACAAAAATATGTGTCTATATTAGGGCCAAGTGAACGTCAAGTTGAGGTGATATACCGCCTCTAACATAACAAGTCAAGTTGAGGTGATATACCGCCTCTGACATAACAAGTCAAGTTGAGGTGATATACCGCCTCTGACATAACAAGTCAAGTTGAGGTGACATACCGCCTCTGACATGACAAGTCAAGTTGAGGTGCTATACCGCCTCTAACATAACAAGTCAAGTTGAGGTGATATACCGCCTCTAACATAACAAGTCAAGTTGAGGTGATAAACCGCTTCTGGCTTAACAAGTCACGTGAGGTGATATACAGCTTCTGACATAACAAGTCAAGTAAGGTGATATACCGCCTCTGACATAACAAGTCAAGTTCAGGTGATATACCGCCTCTAACATAACAAGTCAAGTTGAGGTGATATACCGCCTCTGACATAACTGGTCAAGTTGAGGTGATATACCGCCTCTGACATAACAAGTCAAGTTGAGGTGATATACCGCCTCTGACATGACAAGTCAAGTTGAGGTGCTATACCGCCTCTAACATAACAAGTCAAGTTGAGGTGATATACCGCCACTAACATAACAAGTCAAGGTGAGGTGATAAACCGCTTCTGGCTTAACAAGTCACGTGAGGTGATATACAGCTTCTGACATAACAAGTCAAGTAAGGTGGTATACCGCCTCTGACATAACAAGTCAAGTTGAGGTGATATACCGCCTCTGACATAACAAGTCAAGTTGAGGTGATATACCGCCTCTGACATAACAAGTCAATTTGAGGTGATAAACCGCTTCTGACTTAACAAGTCACGTGAGGTGATATACAGCTTCTGACATAACAAGTCAAGTTGAGGTGATATACCGCCTCTGACATAACAAGTCAAGTTGAGGTGATATACCGCCTCTGACATAACAAGTCAATTTGAGGAGATAAACCGCTTCTGGCTTAACAAGTCACGTGAGGTGATATACAGCTTCTGACATAACAAATCAAGTGAGGTGATATACCGCTTCGGATATAACAAATCAAGTTGAGGTGACATACCGCTTCGGACATAACAATGAAGACTTGCGACTTGTTTCTCTATGGTTTTCATTTGTCAAGTCAACATGAGAGTCTAGGCAACGGTCGGCAACCCAGGAGCCGTAAGAATCTACTTTATGCCTACTGAGCTCTTAAGATAAACCTTGACAAAAACACGAAGAAGAAGAAGGAGAATAAGAGTAGAAAAAGAAGAAGAAGAAGAAAAAGGTGCATAAGGTGTAAAGGAGTTGTATTTTGAAAGTGCGGTGAAAAATTAATTGTACAACGCTGTTCTACTTCTTGTACCGTACTTGAACATTTTCACAGACAGCAGTGGGACCTAAGACGCGTCAAAAGTGGAATGCAGTCAGCGACCCATAGCTGATTGCTTGCGTCAGGGTCAGCGAACCAGAGCTGACCAAGACCCTACTCCACCTCCAAGCGGTGGTCCTGGAAACAGGCTGCATCACTGCAGTCTGGCTGAGAGAGTAGGGATCGAAGTGGGAAGGCAAACCCGGTCCTAAAAATGCCGCGACGAAGTCGGATGTGTCGTGCCGAAAGGCGCATATATCGCAGCTTTGCTGTAAACGGCGACACAACGCAACCAACGTCCTTTTTAGGACGATCGCAGAAGATGAAGACAGACAGCAGTGGTCAGTTTGGGGCAATTTATATCTCCATAGAGTTTTTCCAGAAATTTTACTGGTGACGGCTGTTGCGGACTTTTCTCTAATTGAGTGGGTTAATATACTATTACGTTTCATGTAATGTTTATTCATCTGGTCTGCTTTACACCCAGTATCGTTTTGGTACTGCAACAATAGATTCGTTTCGTGATTCTTTAGTTAGTTGTATCTGAACGTTCATTCAATAAATCGCCTTATCTATTTCTCTGACAGTGTTGTCTTATTTCGTTCCATTTTTCTAGTTTGACATAGTATGTATTCTGTTGTATATATGTATTCTTCTGACCAAAAGATTTGAAGTTCAATATTGATCAATATTCATAAAAACAGTCATAACTGGAACTTCAAACGCCTTCATTGAATAAGTCTATTTGTTAACGACTTACAATGCTTTAATAAATATTCATCCTTTCAATATGATTCAACGACAATAATTAATATAGTTCACATCAAGAGCACTTGATACATCATAACGTAGAGTCTACTGTTTCTTAGATATTGCATGTCTATTACTTTGCCGTTTTAATAAACGTTCAATTATATTTCAACCAAACTGCTTGGCATAATTATTACTATTCACACAGTATTAAACTGTCCGCTTACAGTTCTATTGGGGTATCTGCCTAATATATATATATATATATATATATATATATATATATATATATATATATATATATATATATATATATATATATATATATATATATATATATATCACAACTATGTCCATATTATATTTGGCATTGCTCGCCAGGCTCTAACAGCCGTTACACATTATCGTGTTTCACGAATATCGCGTTTTACTACTACCGTCTCACATAAATCCTGGACTCACTGGCCCTTACACATTATCATTTCATAAGCTATTGAAAGCCCGAACACAGACGGTTATACATGTAAGTTAGTGGTCATGCCACATATTCCAAAACGCTGCCATAGGCCAGAAGGCTACACAAAGATTCTCCGTAACTAAGTCTAACGCGTCATACATCGCCACACGAGAACTGTTTCATTTTATTTAGTAGGAGTGTTACATGGTGCGACCATCCGAATCAAGTTCAAACCAAAATGCTCGCTGACCATGCAACAGTCCTTAACAACGGCCTAGCGCGCTTTCTCTGTTCATCGTATGTTGGGCAACACTTTTCATTTCCATATATATAATCTTACTCTCAGTTGTTAATATGTGTGTGCGTGTGTGCATGTGCATGTTTGTATGTGTGAATACATAATGCACTTTAAAAGAGTAAAAGGTCATTAGAATTGTCCATGTTCGTGATGTGGAGTTTATACAGTGTAGACAGTGTGTGAGCAGTAATTGAATAGTAACCCACTCTTCCAAATCCGACATTAGGTGTTTAAACGCCTTCTGACCTTTTCAAATTGTCGGTGTCTTCTCTAACACGTTGGTCTCAAGAGGAAAAGCTTGTTCGATCAACATAAAATGTATACCGCTCGTGCATGCGCGAAACCCTAGATTTACGATCGAAAGTAGTCTTACAAAGCGAACTCTTAGGCGTTACACTATTTAAGACTTACGCAATGAAAATCTCCCCACGGCACAACATTATCCAAATGGGTTTTTTTCTAAACATTTTCAGCACATTAAAAACTAGAATTATGTCGCCGCAAAGATGTATGGAGATTAAAAAGTGTTTGTTAAGTCTAAAGTACGAGGCGTTGTATTTTTTTTTAGGTCAGGGGTTGTCCACATATAGGGGGAGGGGAGGGGTTAGAGTGGCTTAGAGGTATGGAGTCCTCTATTTATAAAGGTAATGGGTTCGCTCCCAGTACAGACAATAGTTTTTTTTTTTTTTTTCAGAACCATTGGTTTCTAATGATGTCATTAGTCTTACTAGTGAGATCGTATGCCTAACCTTCTCGGATAAAGGCGAAAAAATAGGAGGTCTCGTGTGCAAGTTGCGCACGTTAAAAAGTTGGAAATCGTAAAGAGTAGGCCATACAGCCGCTGCGCTGTCAGAATTTAAAAATAAGGAAACCTACCCACCACAAAAATAGTCATAGATTGTGTGATTCCTGTATACACACATTGAGATCCTCGCCGGTGCTACCGAGTTCGTGCGCTGTGCTGAGATCCTCCTTGTGTGATCTAAGGAAGGAGATTGCAGCACTGATGGCGTTGTCCAAGTGCAATGAAGATGGTCCTTAAAACCGAACCAAACCACATAGGACGTCACTCAGTGAAAGCGGGAGGGGGGAGGGAGATAAAATATTGGGAGTGTGACGATATGAGGGAGAGCGGTTTACACTAAAAGTGACGTTGCACACATCGTATTTCGAGTGAGGATCGCTTCTTTCATAAATAATATCGGAACAAAATAGATTTGGTAACCTCCATCCTCATAGTTTACTTTGATCAGCAATAGTTAACTGATCCCTCGTGGGCGACCTATTTTAATACTATAATGTCAGCTGAAATAATGGATAATTGTTTTAACCTTTAACTGGTTTTAATTGTTCTTTATTATATATTTCTTCTTATTTTATTATTATTTTTTAAAATATAATGTAATGCATACCTTTAAAAGAAAAAGCAGAATAAACATACTGTACTGTTGATTACAATTCGAATTTAAAAAAAAAAAAAAAGGTTATCACTGGAGCTCATGACTTTAACATCACGGTTCGTAATAACAGAAAAGCCACAGGAAAAGGCTGGATCTACAGTGTCGATAATACCAAGAAGTCTTCAACTTGGTATTTGCTGCCAAAGAGCCAGAAGTTCAGCCGCCTTAGTCACACAACATCACATCCCGACAATAGTCCGATGAGATCAAAGACATAACATGTTAGCTAGTTGAAAGACGGTAGTCGGGCTAGAGTGAATGTTTAAATATAAAAAATTAAAACAAATGGGGGGAAGAGTGCGGTTCAAATGCGTTTAGCTAGGTGTGGCAAACTCTACTCTTCCTGACAGACCACTACAATTTTCCTATACTCTTCCTCTCTTCCTGCTATCATACTACATTTTCCTCCAATCTTCCTACCAAGCACCACATCTACTCTTCCTGACAGAACATCATATTTTTCTTTACCTCTCATGCCCAATTCTTAACCAATTGAAAATAAAATTCGTTTTTCCTTCGTTCTTTCGTTCATTACACTAAATTTTCCATTAGGGGGTCGTCACACATGACGTCACTAAGTTTGTGCCATTTTTATCTTCCCCCCCCCCCTTTTTGGGGGATCACATTTCGTCACAAAAACCCAGACTCCCTTACGTAACGTCACAAATCTCTTAACCCCCCCCCCCCTTTTTTCTTTCTCCAACACACACACACTTTATTCTCCCTATTTTGTTGTTGGTAAAACTGAAAAGAAACAACGAAATCGAATGTAAGTTAACTAGTCATCATCATCATCATCATCATCATCATCATCATCATCATCATCATCATCATCATCATCAACTTTCAACTCCAGAAGGAGCATATGCTTTATACCAAGTCTTCCTGTCCTGTGCCATCAGCTCTAGGTCTTTCCATATCTTCTTCATCCCCTTCATGTCTGTCCTCAGTTCTCTTCTCCTTGTATTCCTTGGTCGTCCTCTGCCTCTTTTACCGTGGAGATTCCAGAACAAGGACTGCCTGGTAAATCATGAGCAATTTTGTTTAATATGTGTCCTATCTGTTACGGTAGTTTTATTGATGGCGTCTGCTAGAAATTGGCAGTGCGCATGATTAGGGTCAATGGAATTAATATAAATTGATCTTTATACTTTACGAAGTTATGAACGCGAAATGCACGGTCAAGTCGTGACGTGTTAGCGTCGATATGGTCACGCTTGGTGACTAGGTTACCGTACCCTTTTTGTATTGACCGTCAAGCAGTGAAGACGGATTTTGTTACCCTTCCAAGGTTGTGCATGATGCTACTGCACATATATATATTTTAATCAAGTACGGACACGGGTCAGTCCATTGTAATTGATGAAGAGATAAATGATTAAGTAGTTGATTCAGTCTTGTCAAGGCACATGCGCTCACTACCGGTTGTCTGAAACCCAGCAGCGCGAGTATAGAGCCATGATGTTCGTTTGACAGTTTTTTCAAGTACGACATGGACCCATAATAGGATGTTTGCAAGTATTCAATTTGTCATATATGCTTACCATGAACTACATTAACTGATGTCGTCAAATATGTTTGTTTTACGTAATAAAACTGTTTTCCTCTATTTCTCTTATTCTGTTTTCTTTTTCAATCTCTTCTCTTTCCTGTTTAGCTATCCTTCTTGCTTCTTTTGCCTCAATTTCTTCTTCTTGACGCTTCAATTCAGCTCTTCCCTCAAGTTCCTCATGTTTAGCTATAGCTTTCTGTTCTTCTAATTTGGCCTCAGGTTTCGCAAGTTCCGCCACTGCGTATGCTTCTAGAACTTCTCCTCTTTTTCCAAAATCTTTACCACTTTTAACAAAATGGTCTAACGTAAGCATTTTATAATTTAATAATCTATTTATTTAATCAACTATCTGTATTAATCAACAATATATATTACCATCAATTACCTATGTGTGCCCAGTGGCCAACGTAGTATTATGAATAGATTAATGTACCACGTATTATCCACTATGCCTATTATATTCAAGGCAAACCCTCACTTTATAAGTATTTATCCATATATAATGCTATCATGCCCTAGTCATGATGCATAAAATGCATAAGCAATCATGAATTGGACTAATACTGCAAATTGTTGCAATTAATTCATCAAGTCCATTTTCTTTTTGAAAATTAATTAAAATATTTATATTGTATTATTACCTAATTAATTTACATTATTATTATTACATACTCAATTTATAAGTTAATAAATACAAGACAATTAGTCAACTAAAATGTTACAAGACATTAGCACATCACAATTGACAAATGCAAACGAAAAAATGATTATATTGAAACAACCAAGAATCGGAAGTACATGCTAAGAAAAAAAAAACTAAATCTATGTTACAACACATACACGTTAAATGACGACGTCACAGGACTCATAACTGACAAATATTTTACAATTATAAAATAAATGATAGGCAGATTAGAATGAACGCGATAGTTTACGAACAGGTTACGAAATGAATAAAATGAAACTCAATACAGCAAAATTACTACAAATATAACGTTACTTTACAACTAAACATCTAAGGTCGAATAACTTCAGGAGCAAACGCCGTATGCTGCTGGTAAATCTCAGCAGATGCTTTGCAAATGCAATTACTCAACTAATCCCTATTAGAACGGTTTTTAGATCTACTGACCATCTAAAAGAGGTATTAGTCGATCTAAAAACTCCCAAATCCAACCGCCCGCTTATATAAATAACGAATAGACAATCAATGACAAACGAAACATAAAACAATTAATTGCAGATAACATGCCCGAATAAAATGAAGTGGACTACACCTAGTTTTGATGAACCGACAAAGGTTTCAACATTCACTTATCTTTTTGCGCCCAGTGATCTTCTTCAGTTAATGCCAGTATGCATCAACGGCCAACTAGGTACAGTGAGCTGAACTTCATCGTTTTGACGGGGTTTCCTCTTGATATTCTTCTTGCATCGATACTTGTAGCAGGACATTAGATTTGACTTTCGTAAAGCTGCCAACGGTTGTCATTGACTCGGTCGAAAAGGGTGATGACGTACATTTGACCTCTAGTCACGTGCAGTGTCTTATAAAGTCATGTGAACGTATTGTAAACGTAAACAATCGTGTTGCGAAGAAATTTGTCGCTAGATCTAACCTGATGAAAGAGAAGATTTTCGTATCCCCGAACTGGCCTACCAGTTCTCTGATACAGACGATCCGGTTAGCACAGTAGGTCTGTGATCAAAGTATCATGGAGGTTGCTTTAGGCCGTTGAATATTGAGTTAATAAAGAATGTTCATAATCTCTGTCCATGACTTGAGTGTTCTGGTTCTCATTCATTAGTAATAATCGTGCTTTAATTATCTGATTTGCGAATGCGTGGTAAGTATAACCAACAAGTGAATATCTCAATAATCAACTTGACAAGTCCATCTTATTTGAGTCCACGAGGAAAACAGTTTTATTACGTAAAACAAACATGTTTGACGACATCAGTTAATGTAGTTCATGGTAAGCATATATGACAAATTGAATACTTGCAAACATCCTATTATGGGTCCATGTCGTACTTGAAAAAACTGTCAAACAAACATCATGGCTATATACTCGCGCTGCTGGAAAAAGGGTCGGTCATGTCTTGTCACCTTTTCTGGCACATATCTGGTTCGTGTCATCAGTTTCCACACGACCGTGATCTTCTCATGTCTTGTTCTTTTCTGGCACTTCCTGGTTCGTGTCGTCAGTTCCACACGAGTGATCTTCTCATGTCTTGTTCTTTTCTGGCACTTGTTTTTTTTGGCACTGGTTCGTGTCATCAGTTCCACACGAGTGATCTTCTCATGTCTTGTTCTTTTCTGGCACTTGCCTGGTTCGTGTCATCAGTTTTCCACACGAGTGATCTTCTCATGTCTTGTTCTTTTCTGGCACTTGCCTGGTTCGTGTCATCAGTTCCACACGAGTGATCTTCTCATGTCTTGTTCTTTTCTGGCACTTGCCTGGTTCGTGTCATCAGTTCCACACGAGTGATCTTCTCATGTCTTGTTCTTTTCTGGCACTTGCCTGGTTCGTGTCATCAGTTCCACACGAGTGATCTTCTCATGTCTTGTTCTTTTCTGGCACTTGCCTGGTTCGTGTCATCAGTTCCACACGAGTGATCTTCTCATGTCTTGTTCTTTTCTGGCACTTGCCTGGTTCGTGTCATCAGTTCCACACGAGTGATCTTCTCATGTCTTGTTCTTTTCTGGCACTTGCCTGGTTCGTGTCATCAGTTCCACACGAGTGATCTTCTCTTGTTCTTTTCTGGCACTTGACTGGTTTTCTGTTCCACACGACTTGCTCATGTCTTGTTTCTTGTGTCGTGTCATCAGTTCCACATGAGTGATCTTTTCATGTCTTGTTCTTTTCTGGCACTTGCCTTGTTCATGTCATCAGTTACACATGAGTGATCTTCTCTTGTTCTTTTCTGGCACTTCCTGGTTCATGTCATCAGTTCCACATGAGTGATCTTCTCATGTCTTGTTCTTTTCTGGCACTTGCCTGGTTCGTGTCATCAGTTCCACACGAGTGATCTTCTCATGTCTTGTTCTTTTCTGGCACTTGCCTGGTTCGTGTCATCAGTTCCACATGAGTGATCTTCTCTTGATCTTTTCTGGCACTTGCCTGGTTCATGTCATCAGTTCCACATGAGTGATCTTCTCATGTCTTGTTCTTTTCTGGCACTTGTCTGGTTTGTGTCATTAGTTCACACGAGTGATCTTCTCATGTCTTGTTCTTTTCTGGCACTTGTGTGGTTGGTGTCATCAGTTCCACACGAGTGATCTTCTCATGTCTTGTTCTTTTTTTGACACTTGCCTGGTTCGTGTCATCAGTTCCACACAAGTGATCTTCTCATGTCTTGTTCTTTTCTGGCACTTGCCTGGTTCGTGTCATCAGTTCCACTCGATTTATCTTCTCACTTGCCTGGTCGTGTTGTTCTTTTCTGGCACTTTTCTGGCATTGTCTGGTTCGTGTCATCAGTTCCACACGAGTGATCTTCTCATGTCTTGTTCTTTTCTGGCACTTGCCTGGTTCGTGTCATCAGTTCCACACGAGTGATCTTCTCATGTCTTGTTCTTTTCTGGCACTTGCCTGGTTCGTGTCATCAGTTCCACACGAGTGATCTTCTCATGTCTTGTTCTTTTCTGGCACTTGCCTGGTTCGTGTCATCAGTTCCACACGAGTGATCTTCTCATGTCTTGTTCTTTTCTGGCACTTGCCTGGTTCGTGTCATCAGTTCCACACGAGTGATCTTCTCATGTCTTGTTCTTTTCTGGCACTTGCCTGGTTCGTGTCATCAGTTCCACACGAGTGATCTTCTCATGTCTTGTTCTTTTCTGGCACTTGCCTGGTTCGTGTCATCAGTTCCACACGAGTGATCTTCTCATGTCTTGTTCTTTTCTGGCACTTGTCTGGTTCGTGTCATCAGTTCCACACGAGTAATCTTCTCATGTGTTGTTCTTTTCTGGCACTTCCCTGGTTCATGTCATCAGTTCTACATGAGTGATCTTCTCTTGTTCTTTTCTGGCACTTGCCTGGTTCATGTCATCAGTTCCACATGAGTGATCTTCTCTTATTCTTTTCTGGCACTTGTCTGGTTCATGTCATCAGTTCCACACGAGTGATCTTCTCATGTCTTGTTCTTTTCTGGCACTTGCCTGGTTCATGTCATCAGTTCCACATGAGTGATCTTCTCTTGTTCTTTTCTGGCACTTGCCTGGTTTGTGTCATCAGTTCCACACGAGTGATCTTCTCATGTCTTGTTCTTTTCTGGCACTTGTCTGGTTCGTGTCATCAGTTCCACACGAGTGATCTTCTCATGTCTTGTTCTTTTCTGGCACTTGCCTGGTTCGTGTCATCAGTTCCACACGAGTGATCTTCTCATGTCTTGTTCTTTTCTGGCACTTGCCTGGTTCGTGTCATCAGTTCCACACGAGTGATCTTCTCATGTCTTGTTCTTTTCTGGCACTTGTCTGGTTCGTGTCATCAGTTCCACACGAGTGATCTTCTCATGTCTTGTTCTTTTCTGGCACTTGTCTGGTTCGTGTCATCAGTTCCACACGAGTGATCTTCTCATGTCTTGTTCTTTTCTGGCACTTGCCTGGTTCGTGTCATCAGTTCCACACGAGTGATCTTCTCATGTCTTGTTCTTTTCTGGCACTTGCCTGGTTCGTGTCATCAGTTCCACACGAGTGATCTTCTCATGTCTTGTTCTTTTCTGGCACTTGCCTGGTTCGTGTCATCAGTTCCACACGAGTGATCTTCTCATGTCTTGTTCTTTTCTGGCACTTGCCTGGTTCGTGTCATCAGTTCCACACGAGTGATCTTCTCATGTCTTGTTCTTTTCTGGCACTTGCCTGGTTCGTGTCATCAGTTCCAGACGAGTGATCTTCTCATGTCTTGTTCTTTTCTGGCACTTGACTGGTTCGTGTCATCAGTTCCACACGAGTGATCTTCTCATGTCTTGTTCTTTTCTGGCACTTGCCTGGTTCGTGTCATCAGTTCCACACGAGTGATCTTCTCATGTCTTGTTCTGTTCTGGCACTTGCCTGGTTCGTGTCATCAGTTCCACACGAGTGATCTTCTCATGTCTTGTTCTTTTCTGGCACTTGCCTGGTTCGTGTCATCAGTTCCACACGAGTGATCTTCTCATGTCTTGTTCTTTTCTGGCACTTGCCTGGTTCGTGTCATCAGTTCCACATGAGTGATCTTCTCTTGTTCTTTTCTGGCACTTGCCTGGTTCATGTCATCAGTTCCACATGAGTGATCTTCTCTTGTTCTTTTCTGGCACTTGCCTGGTTCATGTCATCAGTTCCACATGAGTGATCTTCTCTTGTTCTTTTCTGGCACTTGCCTGGTTCGTGTCATCAGTTCCACACGAGTGATCTTCTCATGTCTTGTTCTTTTCTGGCACTTGCCTGGTTCATGTCATCAGTTCCACATGAGTGATCTTCTCTTGTTCTTTTCTGGCACTTGCCTGGTTCGTGTCATCAGTTCCACACGAGTGATCTTCTCATGTCTTGTTCTTTTCTGGCACTTGTCTGGTTCGTGTCATCAGTTCCACACGAGTGATCTTCTCATGTCTTGTTCTTTTCTGGCACTTGCCTGGTTCATGTCATCAGTTCCACATGAGTGATCTTCTCTTGTTCTTTTCTGGCACTTGCCTGGTTTGTGTCATCAGTTCCACACGAGTGATCTTCTCATGTCTTGTTCTTTTCTGGCACTTGTCTGGTTCGTGTCATCAGTTCCACACGAGTGATCTTCTCATGTCTTGTTCTTTTCTGGCACTTGCCTGGTTCGTGTCATCAGTTCCACACGAGTGATCTTCTCATGTCTTGTTCTTTTCTGGCACTTGCCTGGTTCGTGTCATCAGTTCCACACGAGTGATCTTCTCATGTCTTGTTCTTTTCTGGCACTTGTCTGGTTCGTGTCATCAGTTCCACACGAGTGATCTTCTCATGTCTTGTTCTTTTCTGGCCATCAGTTCCACACGAGTGATCTTCTCATGTCTTGTTCTTTTCTGGCACTTGACTGGTTCGTGTCATCAGTTCCACACGAGTGATCTTCTCTTGTTCTTTTCTGGCACTTGCCTGGTTCGTGTCATCAGTTCCACACGAGTGATCTTCTCATGTCTTGTTCTTTTCTGGCACTTGCCTGGTTCATGTCATCAGTTCCACACGAGTGATCTTCTCTTGTTCTTTTCTGGCACTTGCCTGGTTCGTGTCATCAGTTCCACACGAGTGATCTTCTCATGTCTTGTTCTTTTCTGGCACTTGCCTGGTTCGTGTCATCAGTTCCACACGAGTGATCTTCTCATGTCTTGTTCTTTTCTGGCACTTGCCTGGTTCGTGTCATCAGTTCCACACGAGTGATCTTCTCATGTCTTGTTCTTTTCTGGCACTTGCCTGGTTCGTGTCATCAGTTCCACACGAGTGATCTTCTCATGTCTTGTTCTTTTCTGGCACTTGTCTGGTTCGTGTCATCAGTTCCACACGAGTGATCTTCTCATGTCTTGTTCTTTTCTGGCACTTGTCATCAGTTCCACATGAGTGATCTTCTCTTGTTCTTTTCTTGCACTTGTCTGGTTCGTGTCATCAGTTCCACACGAGTGATCTCCTCATGTCTTGTTCTTTTCTGGCACTTGACTGGTTCGTGTCATCAGTTCCACACGAGTGATCTTCTCTTGTTCTTTTCTGGCACTTGCCTGGTTCGTGTCATCAGTTCCACACGAGTGATCTTCTCATGTCTTGTTCTTTTCTGGCACTTGTCTGGTTCGTGTCATCAGTTCCACACGAGTAATCTTCTCATGTGTTGTTCTTTTCTGGCACTTCCCTGGTTCATGTCATCAGTTCTACATGAGTGATCTTCTCTTGTTCTTTTCTGGCACTTGCCTGGTTCATGTCATCAGTTCCACATGAGTGATCTTCTCTTATTCTTTTCTGGCACTTGTCTGGTTCATGTCATCAGTTCCACACGAGTGATCTTCTCATGTCTTGTTCTTTTCTGGCACTTGCCTGGTTCATGTCATCAGTTCCACATGAGTGATCTTCTCTTGTTCTTTTCTGGCACTTGCCTGGTTTGTGTCATCAGTTCCACACGAGTGATCTTCTCATGTCTTGTTCTTTTCTGGCACATATTCCTCAGGTTCCAAAGGTTGTTATTTTGTGAGGATAAGCTCTCACTGCTGAATATATACTTCTATGGCAGCGGCTGACAGGACAAAGCCCAGCTCCGGGCCTTCGTGTGAGTCGGTAATGTTTTGATCGACATTAAAGCGCGTTATGGCAACTCCTGCTACGTGGCTGGTACCAAACTGTATCGGCTACTGCCGTTCCTTTGGATCTACCGGCTGCGTGGAGAGAGGAAACATGCTGCATGGGTGTAAAGTGTCCAGATGTAAAATGTCACTGTAAAGAAGTGTGGTGTATGGTGTGTTCTCTTTCTTCTGTAAAGCTCCACTATCAATCACTGTAGCATGTGGTTTGTGGTGCCACTACTGTATATGTCCATTGTAGTGTACAGAGTTGTTGAGATCAGGCATGCTCCAGTCTACCCAGCTGTAAATGGGTAACTCACCCTAGTCCTGAGTTAGGGAAGGCAAAGGCAACTGTAACAGTAGTTTCCCTCTAAGGCTCAAGGGGAAGCAGGCCCTAAACTTGGTCACTTCAACCGACGCAGGATGGTGTATATATGGAGTAGAAGTGTAGAGTGTGATTAACGCGAATGGTGTACTGTTCGTGTTCTGACCAATCTAAACACTCATTCACTTGTGTCTACAAGGCACCAATGCAGATTGCTGGAATCTTTGTTTACACAGTTTATTTAGACGCACACACTGGGACATAACGAGTAAATCATGGGTATATGTTGAGACATCAATTTGCAGGCATACATAGTAGATCCCATGTCATGACACATTCATAAATAATAGGTAGTACATCAATAGCTTCCAATGTCATGATACATAATGGCCGCATCCCCTATCTGACTAAGCGCGTCAGTGAAGGCGGATCGGTAAGTAACTAAAGTTGCTTTATGTTCATAGTTTATATCATATTATGAAACCACGATAAGGGGTTTCTATCAAAATTGAGATCTCCTTGCCACTGTCCGAATAGTAAGATACATGCCCCCGTTCTTTGGACAGTGATTCAAAAATATGATGACAGGAATGTAACATGGCCGCCTTCCTGAGTTGTCGCTCACTCACTCACAGGAGGGTATATATAAGCCAAAGTTAATTTGAAATGCATATGAATGATTTCCTAAAGTTTCTCCATACAGTTCTACAGTAATCCAGTTACTTCACGTAGACATAACTGCTGTATGGAAGCCCGTCATCTTCGTCGATACAAACATGACCCTAGCGTTGCGAAGCATAACATTCCAGCTAGGTCTAACCGACATGAGATCATCAAAAATAGGGTCTGACATTACCTGGAGTCCGAATCATACATGATACCGTACATTAGGAGAGTCTCTAACACAAACTCTAGTAGAGACACAATCTCCTACAGAAGAAAAACCAATTCATAAATCATTTTTACTGAAGAATGTACCAGCCCTGGAAAATGCGTAACCGCCATTGTAAACGGTACCTCGGAACTCATCACGACTTGTCAAGACAACTCATACTTCCGCTAGAGCGGCATAACAAGAATATAGTCCTGCCTACCCATCCAAAATATACAATATAGGACTGATTCTACTTGTACTAATAATATGTAATACATATGAATTCAGGCCATAAACATAATAAGCAAATTAATCTATTTTCTGGCCCTAACAAATAAGTACGGACATGAGTGCCATATCCATGCGCCGAATTAATATCAAGAACGATTACTCCTATAATCAAAAGTGTAAATCAATCATGAATTATCTAACTTTACCATAGACAGCATTTTCATACACAAATGAATGAATGTCTATATCTTTTCCATATTAAATAGCCATATCGATTTTTGTAATATGTGCGTCAAAATATGCACGCAACAATGGGCAACAGCTTGATCTCCATATAACTGTGCCTAAGCTCGCCCCCTGGAGAGGACACTCCAGCTTCACCCTATAAATGTTTGCACAACACGGGAAGTAGCAGTTACCAGTTATAAGCATTTTGCCCAACTGTCGCAGGGAATGCCGCCAGGGGCTACTTCCAACAGTGGGAGAGGTTCTAGGATGTCACTGGACAGCTACCACCCGCTTCAAGCTGGGCAACCCCCAGTCAATTAGGTGTTGTCCCGCCACTGTCTGCTTTCCACATTGGATGCATGGGGATTAGTTACCTAGCCATCAAACCCGAACTGTGGACAGAAAATTTAGCACCAAGCAATTATCAAAAAACAAGAAGTAATAGAAATAAACAACATATCATATTGGGATGCTGGAACGTCCGGACTATGTTGACTGGACTATCCGAAAACCTACAGGACATAAACGATGTCAGGAAGACAGCCGTAATCAATGACGAACTCAAACGACTTCATGTGGATATAGCTGCAATTCAGGAAACGCGCCTGGCAGGCTCAGGAATGGTAAGCGAGAAGGACTACACATTTTTCTTTCAAGGGAAAGACCCTAATTAAACTAGAGAACACGGAGTAGGTTTTGTGGTTAAAAAAATCGCTAACTAAAATGGTTGAACCAGGCGAGAATGGATCAGAACGCCTGTTAGCGCACCGCCTGCAAACTAGGGCAGGTCCCATCACCCTTTTCAATTGTCACAGCGTGCCATGGTCTTTTTGCTCGAGATAGTATCTCTCATTGTGTACTTCGCGTTATGTCTTGTAGGCCGTTCTAGGAGAAGGTTAATTTCTCTTTCTTTACCTCTCCTCAGTGTATTCTATTTTATTTAAGGTTTATTTGCTATGTCTTGATCTCTTATAGCTTATAACTTCAGATGTTAGTGTTACAATGGAAAAGGCAACGTAAGTAATAAACCTATGACCTTAACCTTCAAGTTCACCCGTTTATAAAATATCCAGCCTCAATTTCTCTTTTAATCTCATGATTCCTTTCCTCGACTGAATCTCTTAACAGCGTCCTGTCTTTCCTACCAAGGAATGAATATAAAGGTCTAATAACTCGACCAACCTTGAAGGATTCGCATGTCGTTCTCTGAATTCTTCTTTCTTCGTTGAACGTTGACCAGTGGGGCTCCCACCCTGACGACCTTCATCACTTCGATGTCTTTCTTTTCACTTTGTCGACTTGCTGTATGGAGACGTAACTTTTAGGTACTCACTTTTCAGGAATCTGTCTTATTTTATTGGAAGCTACCATCTTCTTTTCGATCGAATGTCATTCTCTGAACTAGAAATTTCATTCTCAGTCTGTGGGTTAGGTTCTTCTTTCTTCGTTGAACCTTGATGGACTCTGCCTGTGTGTTATGTCGTCATCGTTGTTCTGTGACGTTGTCCCCTATGTTTTATTCCTTTCCCCGTAACCAGCATAGAGAGTATTTCTTTCCTTCTCATAGTCGGTCCATTATTCTCTATTTTACGTCATTTTGACCCGTATGTCACTGCTCCTGTGACACAATGTGGATGTTCCTACACTGTACTCTGCCTCAGAAGCTAAAGACGAGTTCTACGAGAATCTAGCAGCAAACATCAAAAGCACACCTAGGCAAGAACAGCTTGTTCTCCTTGATGACTTTAACGCTAGAGTGGGTGCCCATAATGTTTCATGGCCTTCATGTCTGGGCAGGTTTGATATTGGCAAGATGAATGAAAATCGACAACGGCTCTTGGAGTTGTGTGTCCATCGTGACCTCTGCGTGACCAATACCTACTTTCAGACAAAACCACAACATAAGGTGTCATAGAAACACCCACGATCCAAGCATTGGCACCAACTGGATCTGATTCTCGTCAGAAGGCCACTTCTTAGGTCTGTGCTCTCCACTCGCTCGTACCATAGTGCAGACTGTGCTACGGATCACTCCTTGGTTCGCTGCAAAATCAGAGCACAAGCAAGAAAACTCCATCTTGTCAGACATGAAGGGAAACTACGCATCGATATCAGCAAGATGTTAGACCCTGTCATGATCGCTAAATTTACTGCGACCTTCAAGAAAGTGCAAAGTAGCCCACAGCATTGTGATACTGTTACAGAGACCTGGGAGCACCTGCGGAACACCATTCGAAGTACTGCACTTGCCACCTTTGGTAAGAAACAGCGAAGTCAAATGACTGGTTTGATGCTTCATCAGATGTGATGACACCTGTCATTGAAGCTAAGCGCAGTGCCGCGATTGAATACAAACTTTAACCGAGTGCTAAAACCCTACAGATCCTGAAGGCTACGAGAAGCAAAGTTCAACAAATTGCTCGACGTTGTGCAAATGACTATTGGCTCCAGCTCAGTGAGAGCATGCAGACTGCAGCGCAAATAGGCAACACTAGACAAATGTATGACGGTATAAAGAAAGCCCTTGGTCCCCAAAATAGTAAGCCGGCACCGCTAAAAACCATCAGCGGAGAGAAGCTAACCGATAAGGGTAAGCAGATGGAGAGGTGGGTCGAGAACTACTCTGAGCTTTACGATAGAAAAAATACGGTCACGCCTGCAGCCCTTGATGCTGTCAAATGTCAGCCAACTATGGAGGAGCTGGATGCTGAACCAACATTAGAAGAACTCAGCAAGGCCATTGATAGCTTGTGTAGTAAAATGCTCCGTGTTCCTCCCCGCCCAAATTTCCCCGATTTCAAAAACCTAGTACTGCAAGTAAACATTTACCACCCACCCTGACACCCGTATACCACCCCTCTTGATATTTATGAACGAACGTCAGAAAAGAAGAAATTTACAATTATAAGCCACTACTACTATATTTTAAAATTGCCAAGGGCAAAAGGCAAAACGTCTGCTAAGATTTGGACACAGTATTTGAATTTTCTCTACTATTATCGTTTGAAAAACATTACCCTTCCTCTAATCGTATACACACCCGCCCTATTATTTAGTGGAGGTTGTAACTATAAATAACTCCAAAGGTTTGAAATTATGCACTAGTGCCTAGCCGAACAGTCCACGATTGGCCCAAGATTTGAATCTTCAAAGACAAGCGTATTGAGTCCCATCCACAACAACACCACAATCGCGTTACCCTTCTTAATAATTTTTTTTGACGAAAGCCAAAATAGTTGGCAGAAGAAAAGAAAAAAAAACAACTTGTTACCTCGTCTTGAAACGGGAGAGAGGGGCAAAAAGGGGAGGATTGTAATGAAAAGAATCAAGGCTAACTTATGCTTTTGAAACTGAAACCTAAATTGTGCAGAAAAGAGGGGAGAGAGAGAAACTTAGATAACTTATATAGAGGGTAAATAAAATGGATGGATGAATTATAGCGATAAGATTGTTTATTAAAAGACGATACTATTCCCCTATAATATATTATCTTGCCGTATAGAAAAGTATTCTGTTCAGAATAAATATAGAGAAAAAATACATAGATGAAAACTATGAATAAGAGATATGTGAAAACTAGATAGGATGATAGAGGCCAAAGGGCAGTTTAAGAATCACTTTTAAAAATTGAAATCGACCCAATAATAACCGCGATATTGTAGAAAATAAAAATTGAGAACAGACTGACAAACACAATGAGGAATGCTCAATTTTGAAAATCTTTGGATGTTATATTTTAGGGGAAGTTTTTTTGAACAGTCAAATTTGCTTGGCTTGTTCGATTGGTTAATGATAGTTTAGGAAAGGGGGGATAAAACTAACGCGTTACCAGAATACGCTGGCCACTTGAGAAAAATATTTCAACATCGTAGATTAAGATCAGACGCATAACAGTGTGACTAATGCCTTTGCGGTCTGGGCGACAGCCATCTGCACCTGTGCCATTGATTGCCAGTTAATTTTACTTTTGTGTGAAATATTTCATTGATTGCGGTAAGAAAAATAATTTTATTGATATATTTTGTTAATATATAGAGGCAAACCCAGATTGGGGCCCAAAAATTTGTGTTGTACGACATGGCCATGGGAAAAGAATTACGACATCCCAGCAAGCATGCCTAAGCAGACTTATTGATAAACGAAATTAAATTGTGTTTGAATATTGCCATAAATAAAACCATTACGACTGTAAGTCCAGAAAGCTACTGGCAATCTTCTGCAATGTCAGAGTGTACAAATGACGCCAGAAAACATACTTAGAATGATTACAAAAAAAGAATGAACAGGTTACAAGAAGAAAACTGTATACCTTTCTGAGTGTATGGAAGAGAATCATTGTTTAAAGTGACAGGGGCGTTGCAGCCATATGGAAGAAAAATGTAAACACAGTACAGAGTGGAGTCAAATAACGTAGGGGCTAGTGCAGATGTTTGCACACGAGCCTGACCCCAAATGATGGTAAGTTTGAGAAATTGTGGAAATATTATAGCCAGCAAATAAACGTAGGGGAACGTCCTTCTTTTTCAGGGTTATACTGCCTGTTACCAGTTGGTGACAGGAAACCTTGTGAAGACATAAGTGGAGGAAGAGAAAGCCTCAACAAAGTGTATGCTGCATATTTTTTGGCTTGAAGCAAGACCTTCTGCTGAATATATATTATCTACTGAAGCCTACGTCACTTAGAAACATCAGGTGAAGTCCCCTTACGTGGGCATTGAACACTCATTCAATAAAAAAATTTTTCCACACGTGAACTTTCATATTTGTGGGTATGACGACAAAAATAGTCCTTCCCACCATTGACTCTCACTTTTAGACATTACTACAGCAGTCTGTGTTATACACCTACAGTGACACTTGTTTATTATCAAGATATGGACAAAGATTCCACCTTATTTATTTATTATATGTAAATACATTTCTTTTCAGTTTTAACCCTTCCTGCCTCAAAACGATTTGAGGGACAGGAAAATAAAATTGTACAAATAATTGTCTAAACTTAACACCAGTCTTACTTAAGTCCATTTCATTGAGTTACAGTTGTGTTTGTTTTATGCACTTATCATTATACTTACATTACCCTAGACACGTAGCCATATAAAACACATAACAATATCATAAAATATTTTCCGGAGTGAGATCTTAGAGAGGTAGCGGATAGGTACCCTGAGAATACATCATCAACAATTAGACTCAGGGACTTACATAGCTTGACCTCACTCCGAGTACACTTAGTTTGGTAACATCAATAACCTCTCCGGCGCACTCGCCACAGCTTGGCCTCTGGTAAAGCACCAGGCAGTGATGGGATTCCTCCTGATTTAATTAAATGCTGTAAGAGCACGCTATTACATCCCCTGCATAGGATGCTGCGCCAGTGCTGGGAAGAGACAACTCTCTTCTTAGTATTGTTGGTAAGGTTTTTGCCAGAGTCATCTTAATGCGACTACACAAGTTAGCTGAGCGCATATATCCAGAGTCACAGTGTGGTCTCCGAGCTGGTAGATCAACAGCAGACATGAACTTTTCTCTCCGCCAGCTTCAGGAACAATCAAGAGAGCAGAAAAGATCTTTATATATCGCCTTTATAGACCTCACAAAGGCATTTGATCTGGTTCGTAGGGATGGACTCTTCAAAATCACCCTGAAAATAGGCTGCCCTGCTAAATTGCTGGAAATGATAAAGTCATTCCATGAGGACATGAAGGGAACAGTCCAGTATGCTGGAAGCCAATCACAGTCCTTTGACATACGCAGTGGCGTTAAACAAGGCTGCGTTCTGGCTCCAACCATCTTCGGGATCTTCTTTGCCTTACTCTTGAAACATGGATTCAGAGATGCAACTGAAGAAATATGCCTTCACACTAGGTCAGACGGCCTTCTGTCTTATCTCGCAAGGCTGAAGGCAAAAAACAAAAATCAGAAGGGTCACTATAAGAGACTTGTTATTCGCTGATGAAGCTGTAGTCGTCACTCAAAGCCAATAGAAGCTTCAGAGCTTGATGAATCGCTTCACCACAGCATGCAATGACTTTGGCCTCACAATAAGTCTAAAGAAAACAAATGTGCTGAGTCAGGATGTGAGTGCTGCACTAGTTATCACTATCGATAACTATGAATTGGCAATGGTGCACCACTTCACATACCTGGGTCCACCATCAATGACAAACTCTCTCTGGACACAGAAATTGATAGCAACATTGGCAAAGCAGCAGCTACCTTTGCGCGCATCATATCGCATATTTGGGAAACTCCAAACTCACATTGAAGACCAAAGCTGCAGTATATAATGCCTGCGTCACCAGCACACTTCTATATGGTAGCGAGGCATGGACAACCTATGCTAAGCAAGAAAGAAGTCTCAATACTTTCCATCTACGCTGTCTACGCCACATCCTCGGCATCTCGTGGAAAGATAAAGTGACAAATGTCGAGGTGTTGTCACGTGCTGGCCTTCAAAGCATGTATACAGTGATTAGACAGCGCAGACTACGCTAGCTTGGCCATGTCCGCCGCATGGAAGATGGTCGCATTCCGAAGGATATCTTCTATGGACAACTGGCAGATGGCAAAAAAACAGTTGAGCGACCGCAGCTGAGATTCAAAGATGTGTGCAAGAGATGTCTATACTGCAGCCAAGGTAAATGTATCATTCTACATCTTATAGTGATGTTCCTTCAAGTGTAGTGTTCTTATCGTTTCCTGCATTTACTCTCTTCATCTTTATTTTCTCCCTGTATATTTTCAAACCCACTGGCCATGACCTCACATCTAATTTTGCATTTTGTCTTGCATCTGATTACATTTATGTACATAAGAGCCAGTTCGTTGGCAATAGTGTTATCTGTTTGTTAACTACTGCAGACAACATAATCTTTAAAGTAATATAGTGTTTCATTAATCCGGATTTTAAAAAGATCTTTTCTTTCCCATGCTACGTCCCAGCACGAGACAGGGCCAATCTTTGCAGTACTAAAATAAATGCACTTGTATTTTATTCTCCCTCACCCAAACACACATGCACGTACGAACACACACATACACACAGTTTATTCAACTAGCTCAGGGGTCGAGAACCTTTCCGTGACAAAGAGCCAAATATTTAATTTTGTCTCCATTTTAACAAATTGAAGAGCAGCATGAAAAGAAATCACATGGTATCCCTCATTCACAAAGAGTTAAGTAGTAAAGAGCCGAGAGCCGCACGAAATGGTTCAAACAGCCGCATACGGCTCGTGAGTCGCGGGTTCCCAACCCTTGAACTAGCTAAACGTTTGTGTTTACGATGGTGATAATTTGTTACTGTTTTTTGTTTTTTTAAGTCTAATTTCACACATTGAAGTTTATTTAGTCTGCTAAATTTGTTTTCTACGGTGTGCATTAAATTATTTAAAACGGACGTTTATAATTTAAAATAATTTAAACAAGTTAATGGTTATAATAATTAACTGATATTTCAGCTGAGATCATAATATTAATATAAGTCGTCCACAAGGGAATTGTTAATTATTGCGGATAAAAGTTAACTTATGCGGATAAAAGATAACTATTGCGGATAAAAGTTAACTTATGCGGATAAAAGATAACTTTTGCGGATAACTATTGCGGATAAAAGTTAACGTATGCGGATAAAAGCTAAATATTTCGGATAAAAGTAGAAACATCATTTATGAAAGAAGCGAGTGAGACGTCACATTTTTCCAACCCCACCTCCCCCTATTGCCACACAACGTCCCAACATTTTGACTCTCCCCCAACAGCGTGACGTCATATGTGCACTATCCCTAGTCATTACACTCTCTTTTCTTCTACACCTCTTCTCACCACACTCTGCTTTCTCTCCTTCTTTGCTCAATACACTCTCTTTTTCTTTACTACTCATGTTATTTACGCTATGCTATCTATTCATCCTATAATATTTTCCTGTACTCGTCTAGCTATGAACCATTTTCTTGAGGATTAATTTTTCCAATCTTATCTATCTTATCAAATAATTAAACTGGAGTTCTGTTTCTCTCAAATCCACGCAGGGCCCTACATCTCTTTTGTGAGCCAAAACTTTTTAGTGACTGCGTTGCTGTTGTTGGGTTTTAATTCTGTTTTTTTTTCTTCCTGAATAATACGTTTAACAAAAAAAAACAGCAGCCAATAGAAAGGAGATATTGTTAATGTATTTTAAAAATGAAAGAATAATGCAGCAGATAAGGTTTGTATACGTCTGTGAGTGATGGAGAGAAAGTGAGTACGAGAGACGGTGAATAATGTAACGGAGAGGGTGAGATCAAGAATTTGCATGCGAGAGAGTGGTGAGTGAGAGAGTAGTGAGTGAGAGAGTGGTGAGTGAGAGAGTGGTGAGTGAGAGAGACAGTGAATGAGGGCTATAGAGAATGACTGCTATAAGAATCAGCGTCTGCTTACAATGGAACGTCATTGAGAGAAGCCATAAATCGTCCATGCTGATCATCTTTAGCGGAGGCATGCTCTGTTAGCGTCTTCTTGAACAATGAGACCTGCCATGGACATCACATTTTTCTTAGTTTCCAGAGTGAAAACTCACGCAATCTAAAAAAAAACAAAAACAAAAACTAGCTTGAAGAATATCATATACTAATTCTTTGAAGTCATATGTGGTTACCCCGGGCGCGAAAGGGGAGCGGGAGCAAAGAATAGTAACACTGTGAACCACCATACATGTCGTAGAAGGCATCTAAGGAGGGATGGGCATGAGTTCACCAACCCATCATGTAGGAATTTTAAGCCACAAAAAACTACAACAAAACAGTGCGAACATCTTCAGTTCAAATGTCTAGCCCGTCGTTTTGTATGGGTCAGAAACATGGAAAATAACAAAATAATATTTAAGACGTTACAGACTTTCAAAAATCGGTGACTGCATAGAATATAACCCGTGAAATGGTACGACAGGCAGCAGGCGTACTTCTGTCGTGATCGACTGTGTGTGGTACATCCCCCCCGCTTTTGTCTATGGTCTCAACCTAGCCAAGTTTGGTGTTTTGTTGTGTGGTCTCCTGAATAAAAGTTTTATAAAAAAACACAAAACAGACAGATGGACTGTGTGTCCTGTGAGATTGTATACCCATGTTGCGCCCCCCACACCCCCTCCCCAAGTAATTGATAAACCAGGCAGATCGGATGACTGCCTGTGTGTGGTACAACCCATCATCTGTTAGCGGAGGCACATGCTCTGTTAGTTTAACCCCCCCCCCCCCCTCTTTTCCAAGTATTGATAAACCAGGCAGATCGCTGTGTGTGGTACACCCATGTTGGCCCCCCTCCAAGTATTGAGAAACCAGGCAGATCGCTGTGTGTGGTACACCCATGTTGTCCCCCCCCCCCCTCCAAGTATTGATAAACCAGGCAGATCGACTGTGTGTGGTACACCCATGTTGGCCATCCCCCCTCCCCCTCTTCCAGTATTGATAAACCAGGCAGATCGCTGTGTGTAGTACACCCATGTTGGCCATTCCCCCCCCCCCCTCTCCCAGTATTGATAAAGCAGGCAGATCGCTGTGAGTGGTACACTCATGTTGGCCCCCCCTCCAAGTATTGATAAACCAGGCAGATCGCTGTGTGTGGTACACCCATGTTGCCCCCCCCCCTCCCAGTATTGATAAAGCAGGCAGATCGCTGTGTGTGGTACACCCATGTTGGCCCCCCTCCCCCTCCCAGTATTGATAAACCAGGCAGATCGCTGTGTGTGGTACACCCATGTTGTTCTCCCCCTACCTCCCAGTGACAGATCGCTGTGTCCGTTTCAGATTTTGCTCACTGCCTCTTGCTTTTTTCTCGGACTTTCGGGACCTGAGTGTTCCTCTATAAATGCCTTCGGGCAGATGAGGAAGGGGCATCCCTCGACACCTTCAGGTATAAGAGGCTCTGTCCGTTTTGGCTGGAATAAACCAGGCAGGCGCGATGGTTTCATAGCGTTTAAAAGTACACTTGAGGGCAAGTTCAGACACAATGGGCTAATCACCTTGTTTGTCAAACATTTTAATTATATGTTTTGCTCAGGAGCCTTGCGCTCTTTGCGTCACCTCTACACCCTGTTTACGGGGTAGACGAGGTTCCGATTATGAGATGAGAAATGATACGATAAGGTTACCAACGTGGAACTTATGACAAGAACTAGACAAGTACCTGTGGAACAAAAGGTACGAAGTAAACTCTGGCGATGGATATGGCGTTAAAAGACAACCTTTGTTCTAGAATCCCCATGGTACACAGAGAGAACAGAGAAGAAAGCTAGAAAGAGACATGAAGAGGTGTGAAGAAAGACCTTGTGCTGATGGTGTGGGACAAGAAGACTTAGTACATGTTTGTTTACGGCCTATGCTCATTGGGGAGCTGAATAATGATGATGGTGAATACCGTCTGCATGATTACTTCATATATTAGTGAGGAAAACAAACACACAACTGGGAATTTTTAATTAACCAGCTTGCGTTATGAAATAAATAATTAGGGAGGATGTGGCCAGTCAACACATGTCAGCATACGTATATTATCTACTATTATAAATGCCAATATATCCTAATTATAACCCATCAAGGGTTGAAGAGGATATTTTTGATCAGTTATTTTGTTTATGCATCTCCTCCGTGTTATTTTTAAGAGATACTTTTTGCATATTCTTCTAGGTCGATAGTAAATCTATTGGATAAAGCTGGAAAATTGCAAGAACACTGGCAAATCTAAAAAGTAGCCTTTGATACTGGAATAATCCAAGTGGAGTGTTAATGACGGTTAACTTTATTGACTTGTCATCGAATTCAGTGTGCAAGTAAGCGTCGGAAAGGTATGTTTTTGAGAAACGCGTGCCATTTAGTAACTTGTAAAACAACTCCCCAGATCTTGACAGTGGATATTGTTCCATATGCAGGTTGGGGTTGATTATAACTTTAAAGTCACCGCAAATACTTTCAGTAACATGAGATTATGGTGCCACCACCAAAGTTGAAAATAAATTCAAAGGGGAAGAATGGAGTAAGTCAGATGAGAACTGGATTTACTACCAGCAAGTCATCATCAGCCTTGGCAGAGAGTGTAGAACTTTGGGCAATGGGAAAGCGGAACTGGAAATTAATCAACTGATACTTGAATATGCCGAGGATAATTATGCCATTGTGTAAACTGATGGCTAACTGAAACTTCAGTAACAAAGGCATTCATTGTGTCAGACTCTCGGTCCAAGCTTCGAATGGCTCAAAATGGTTGGCTACGGCGTGAATGGAAAACCTCCATAGAAGCTTCAAATCTGCAAGAGCTGGTGTGGATCTATTGTCCTGGTCATGGAGAGGTACGCGCTAATGAGAGAGCTGACAGACTACCACCAAGAGCACCAACAGTGGGGACACTGAATATGGATAAGGGAGAAATACTGAAAACAATTAATGATCACCTGTTAGAGAATGGCGCTGCAATAGATGAATCATCAAGGTTAAGACTGTTGGAATTTGGCATCAAACGTCAGGCTAGCAGAGATGGACGTATGAGTTGATGCGTCCGTCGTGTTTACAACCAGCAAGTTACAGGAACATTTAGCATTCACACTCTTCGACATATACTGAGGGAAACTGAGCATCTATAGGTTTGCCCGGAGTGCAATGGTGTTGATTCTGTTCAACAATGACAATAACAATACGGTGCCGCCACGAGGGGGTTGCCTAGTTACCCGTTGTATTGGTTTAATTAGCCAATAAAATCTTGCTTGAATGCGTTCTTCTGTGCATGTCTTTATAAAATCTAAGAATAGCATCAGGGGGAAGATGCTAGTGAGCTTTGAAGATAGTACAAGTTCCAACTGCATTGTTTAATACACATGGAAAACATTGACAAAGTTCCCTGACCTGAGTTAAAGTTGAGATTGATTATATTGCTTTGATCATATTTACGATTTCTGACTGTACTTGGTTGATCTCAGTGAATGTCAGTCCATATGTTTTGAACCATTGTATGCAAACAAAAAAAACAGCAGATTAGTTCCTAACGGTGTCTGCAGCAAGTAGCCTCAGATTACTACTTTATCGCCCAAATGAACCTCAACTTAGGCCGAGCCTTTAAATGATACGTTAATGGACCCATAAGTTTTTAGCTGAGTGTTTGGGATATTACACATTCTTTCGCTACATTTTCCCTAAAACTGATAAGACATTATGGACGCCGCGTAAGCAAATTAATCTATGAAAAACAAATGCAGATGTCAAATTTATAATTCAGTTGAAACGAACAACAGTGAAACGTATGCTCGATACAGCCTTTAAATAAAAAAGTCAGAAACGCAGTAAGGGTCAGGCTTATGTTGAGAACTACTAATCCTAACCCTAAACTCTAACCTTAATCCTAACCCTAACGACGGAGGCGATTGATTTAGATGGCATCAAAGAACACGTCTTACTGTTTTTCATTTTAACCAATTAAACCCTTTATGACTGGCACTTAAAGAGCCGTTTGAGATAAGAGAAGTGCGGCGTGGATGCCTCCTATCACCATTTCATTTCTACTGGCTATAAATTGGATTATGAAATCAGCGACATCAACCAATAGAAATGGAATTTAGTGAAGCTGACAAAACAGCCTGCACGCTGAAGGTTGTGCCAATGACCTGGCTTTTCTGATTCACAAACACAACATAATTTAAGACATAACGGGTATACTTGATTAGAGATCATAGAAATCTGGTATGTAAAAATAAAAACAACAGAGAAACAACCCACGTTATGATCATGAATTCTGGCAATGATAGTCAAATTGCGCATGTTGAAATATCCCCTTGCCAATATGGCTGCTTAAATTAAACTGAACTGCTGCATTGCAAGATGTCACGAAAAACCAAAGACTGGGAATCAGCCCTATATAAATGCATGCTGAAGTCGGATGCACTGGGCCGCAAAGCACACAAAAAGAAAGGGAAAGGTGAAAAGAAATGATGTCCATTCTAAGCATAAGACTTACATTTTCAAAGCAGTGTAAATGTCCCTATAAACATATTCACTTTAAAATTAATGTAAGGTTTCGCTCTTTAACACAGTGTAAATGTCCATGGGAAAATATTCATTTTAATTAATAGAAGTTTCAAACTTTTCCACAAGTGTAAATGTAAATGAAACACGAATGAATTTATATTGTGAACACTGTTCAAACAGTGGAGATGTAAATGTAAAATATATTTTATCTGTACGTTTAACCTTTTTCATTTAAATGCAATGTAAAGCTAAAGCTATTCAGTTTAAATGTAAAGGAAGTTTTATCCTGGGGGATTAAATTTAATTCTCATCGAGGGTAAACTCTGAGTTAAGTGGGATGGTGAAATAGAAGAGGGGGGACACATAACTGTGTCGGAGAACGCTATACTCAGAAGAGCGTTCTTTTCTATTCTTCTGTGGTGGATTTAGATGTTATGACTTGTTGTTGTTATGTATTTCTATTGTACTGAATGAGGTCAGCTGTGAAGGCCCCTGAATCTAATAATTATTAGGGTGAGTTTTCAGAGTGCCTTTCTGCTACCACCTTATGATCTCATTCAGACTTATTCCTGACTAGTATGTCTGATAGCTACGTATAATGTCTAGGGTAATGTAAGGTGTGTTGTAATAATATGACAACAAATACAACTAAGAACTCTATGAAAAGTATTTAACAACACCCAGAGTTAAGTTTAAATGTGAATTAATTTTTTACAATTTATTGTTCCAGTATCACAATTTTGTGTATACTGGAATTGAAATTCAAAATGATCATTCAAAATATTTACATCACAATGATTCAATTTATAACTGTATATATTATTGTTCACAAATTTAATTACATGTGTCAATCTGGGACAATGTCACTGTACTATAGCTCCTATGAATGGGTACTGTTAGGAAGAACGTCTAAGTTCATCACAATCTGAATATTAATTAAACACTTGGAAAATGAGAGCAATTTTTGGGTTGATATATCAAATGCCTGCAGACACTGGCTTAACTTTGTGGCTTCTGATGTGCAGGATGAAGAATAGTCACCCCACCAGCTTCCAATAATAAGTCAGGCTTCAGATCTTGAAATAACAAAGAGGCCCACAGTTGATACTGCCTCACTTCTTTAGATGCCGAATTATACAGATCTCAGCTGACCTGGGCTCACTTCTAGTAGTGGATGAAACCCTGGAACAATATAAATGCGGCCTACATCACCCTCTGATATACTCTCTCTTTCCCTAACTAAACATGTTAATTCATTCAGATTCAGCATGGTAACTACACAAATAGTTAACGTTCTTAATTGGTTTGTTACCCCATTCATGGTCAAATAAACTTCAAACTACAGTTTGACACTTTCCTTGACAAAGGAAACATTTTAAGTTAATAATATCAAGTCATGTACAAAGACGGTGACTTGCTGAAGAAGACGGCCAGTGGTTTTCCTGGTGAAGGGGGGGGGATATTTTTGCCTGGTCTTATGTCACATAACTGTTCAACAATTTCCCCATTACTATTTAATTTTATTTTCTCCCAAAGTGTCAGAAAACCTGTCGGGCTTTTCTACAACCTATTACTATATTTCTTAACAACTCTGTGAAACAACACAAAATTTGATGTTGGCTTCACTCTAGATAATCTTTTCCCCACATAATTTTCATGCAAATTCAATAATATATACATAATGATAATAATAATGATAATATAAATGTTTTCTTTCTTACCGCATCAGAGAAATATTAAACACTAATAGTTTGAATTGTGATAATATGGTCAACTCCAGATCTCTTGCTGGTGCAGAACAGCTAAGCCAAGACAGTACTTTTATCTTGCTTTTAAACAACTTTAGTGTCGAAAATCTCTATCACAAGTGGCCCCGAATACTACTATCCATTAGTTTTATTCTTCCCTTAGTATATTAGGCTACAGCCAATCAGGTACCGTTTGGCTTTGAGCGTCCTTATATTCAAACTCGAACTAAATTTTCATATCTAGCTTCCCCTTTATCCCCACCACAGGGCAAACTGAGAAAGGTTCAAGTCTGTTCGTCCATCTGTCTTCGTCAATATCTTGGTTAATTCCTAACAGTTTATAATTATGACCAATAATTAGTGATCCAGTTGTTACCGGTCACACAGTGATTAAATTTTTATTCTTGTATTCATTATATTCAATATTATCGTTTTTATTCTTCATTTCCTCAACTAACATATTTTTCTATCTTCCCAATTCAAATTTGTAAACACTAACTCGTAGTACCGCCAACTATGCTCCTTCCCTTCCCCGTTCCATACTGTATTTTTTCAAAATTTTCCACGTTAATCGTAATTTTTTTCTTTTCTTTAAACTGCCGCTCTCATTCATTACGAGACAACGCTTGTAGTAATACGTCACAAAAGCAACAAAGTGCTGTCCGTACGCTACATTAGCCCTACTTTTACGCTAGAGATACGTGTGAGTACGGGTTTTGCGCTGTCTCGCATCCGATCATTGTGGTAATATACATTCGCATCTGCGTTACAGAAAAAGGGGTTTTTCTATCGTACTTTTGAAACAAGCTACGATATCGGCTTGCACTATCGTCTGCTCGGCTCGTGACGACCAAGCAGAACCAAACGCGTGTCGAAGTGTAGCATTTTCTCTCTCCCTCTTATGCTTCCTTTTATTCTTTCACCGTTTCTGTCTTACTATCTTCTCGGAATAACTAGGCTTTGGTTTTGTGTCACAATATGTTACGTTAGCGTCCCAAGGTCGAGGCATAAAATCTTAGCACTGACTTGCGGCGTAGGAGATAACGTTCTCCATAACTTCGCTATTTTATTCCAATGTTATTTTACACTTATAAACACTATATATATATATATATATATATATATATATATATATATATATATATATATATATATATATATATATATATATATATATATATATATATATATATATATATATATTTCGAGCGGTGAAATCTCGCACATCATCACATCTTCCATCACAGTTATTGGTAGTACCAGCAGAACGTACTATTTCTGGAACAAGACGGGATCAGTGGCCAACGTTTTAAGACAAAGAACACTGTGTAGACTTTCCTTGAAGTTTCTGGGAGACGAGCTACACCCGACAACCTTGACCAGAGACGAGTAATCAGTGTGAAAAGACAGAATCATCATTTGCAGCTAAGTTCAAATATATGCTGCCATCTGAACTTTCTTACCCTTTTTGCAATCCCCAAATACGAGGATGATAGCTTTTCTTTATCCATAACTATTCAAATTATTTTCAAACTGTTAAAGCTTAAAGTGACTATTAAATTTTGTTATTTGTAATGTTAAAAATTTAACTTCGATTTGATCATTTTAAAGTTACTGCATGTTTGTCTCAGTCAATTACTCCACACATTCTAAACAGAGCTATACTTGAATAGGAGAATTCCACTGAGTAAATCAGGGGTGCGGGCTTAACGAACTGATAAATAAGTGCTTAAATTCTTCACAAAAGTGGTCGGCAGGTTACAGAATTAACGTGCTTAGCGACAGCCATCATTGTTTTCGCTTACCTAAATTTCTTGTGAAGACTCCCACGTGATAGAAGCTTTACCACTCTTCTATCTACATTTCTGCCAAGACTAATCTTGTGTACAAATAGACTCCATTGAAGCCTATATTAGATACTCTTGAGTTTGGTCACTGTTGGACCACTACTGCAAAGCAGGGGAGGCAATACCGTCACAATCATCTCTGATGTTATTACATGTTGTTTTACTAGATCATCTCTGATGTTATTGCATGTTGTTTTACTAGATTATTTCTAGTGTTATTGCATGTTGTTTTACTAGATCATCCTGGATGTTATTAAAACGCTGCTTTACTAGATCATCTCTGATGTTATTATATGTTGTTTAACTAGATTATCTTTGATGTTATTACAGTTTATTTTTCTAGATCATCTCTGATGCAGATTACACTGGCTTGGAAGAGAGTTGCATTCCCAAAGATGTTTTCTAATCAAAAGTGACACATGGTAAAAGAACTGTCCGGCGACCGCAGCTTAGGTTCAAAGATGTGTGCAAGAAAGACATAAAAGCACTGAACACGAATCAAGCATCCTGGGAGGACGAACCTCCTGATCGTACCAAGTGGAGATGCTCCCTGCGGCGCCGCCTCTGATTGAGTGAAAAGAAGCTCGTTCAACAAGCAGAAGAGACAAGATCAGGTCGTAAGGAACACCAGTCAAAATGCAGCAGAGAGTTACATTTCTCAAATTATTGCTGGCCACTTCGTTACACTTTTCCCCAACACAACTACATACAGTGTTCTGCTTCTTGAAAGAGCTTCAAGTTGTACTATCAAGGATACCGTAAGCCATCTGTTTGGACATCTCAATGGCAGTATTTTACAAACCTGCTGAAGAACTGGGTAAAACAAAATAAAACAACAAAAATACGTCAACTCTTCCACTTTCAGAAATACATTATGCCTGCACTTAATTTCGTGTCACTTCAGCGAAAATATAAACATCATTTAGATGTTTCTTAACCAAACGTGAAAGATAAAAAATCTGTTTAATTAAATGTCGCTTCACTGCTTTGTAACTCGTGGTTAAAACCGCATTCTCTGCTCGGGTGATGGATTGAGCTTCTGTGTATATGCGAGGCGGTTAGTGTTTGCTTAGCTGTTTACGTTAGGACGTGAGTGAATTGAAGCTGCACCTGATTAATGAGTAAATGATTGGCCTTGCAAACAATGGTTTGATCATTTATTGTTGCCATTGAACGATTTCTTTCAAACCGTATTTTTTGTATATTGTGAAAATTTCGTCCCTGTTAATTTAGATTGCAACGGTGGCGGTAACGATGGCTGCGCCATTGTTTTGTTCTTTTTTTTTCGAGCGCTGGATTTCTGGGGGGAATTTTCAAATTTCCTACCCTACCGCAACTGTTCTGTAACGACTTCTATGTTGATATTCTTCTACTCTTTATCGCTTTTTGCCCCATTTCTCATCAATCTCGTCTCTTGTTATAAGGCGGTGAACGTACTTTAGTATTTGTTTTTATTTTTTAAATAATTTTTTTGTTTTGTTTTTAACTTCATAAGGTTTACCATTATTCATTCACTGATAAATTAGGTTTTAACAGATTCGTTCGCGTTTTCGTTCAGTCATTCGGTTCTAAATAATTCATTATTATTTATTAATTAACTCATTCAATTTTAAAGTATTCAATCACTTTCTTGGTCACGCATTCATCCGATTTTTAAAGATGTTGTTGAGGGTCGCTCCATGGTGTGGAATTGTCACAGCAGGTTTATTTTGGTCAGGACGATTTTTGCACCATGAAGCATCCCTCACTAGCCGATTGTGACGCATCACGCAGATAAGATGACGCACCATACATGGTTATAAAATCAGTTCGTTGTGTGGCATATATGCCTATAATACGTGTGTATAGAAATATGTGGCATGTCCACTATTATAGTGGAGCCATTGGCTAAGTTGAAGGTTTTGGAAAGCCATAGATGAAGTTTATAGATAATGTGAATTTATATTCGCATCAATATGTTATAAAATATGGCATCTGCCATTGTGTGCTTCATTGATAAAAGTATTTTTAAGGACGTTCATGTCCAGGATGAAATAAATGTACATTAGTACAAAGGCTGAAGATTAAGGCGTGGAAAGCCAAAAGAAGTACATTGTAAAATTAAGATTCAAATCTGAATCTAGCCGTGTTGACAATATATTTACGCAGAAGTAAATAAATGTATAATGTTGTGAAGCTATAACCATGAAGGTTTTCTAGACATTATGAATTACAAGGATTAGGATTGACGCGTAATTAGTTGGTCAGACAACCCAAGTCTTTTAGTAGGGTACGAGCAAAGGCAAGCAATAGAATGAATTTTCATTTGTCGTGTTATGAAGAATTATGGTGATCGTGATTAAAGAATCAGTGTCAGTCGTTTTCAAACGAGTTTCTTCAATCGATGGAATTTTGTTGAAGATCATCCGTTGATGTGTCCTTGACGTAACATCCAAGTATACACACGGTACTAACATAAATATACATATAAGATGTCCTCTGAAGTAATTGAGGCTACACAGCTGGAATCACGCTAACACCTTAATAATATCGAACGACACAGAAACTTTTAATAGTAATAAAATAAGGAACTTCACCACGAAGACGAATTGATGGAAATAGTGCAAATTTATTAAAGAACGAATAAGACCCCACGAGGGAGCATCCAATATCTAATATCGCAGCAGTAGCTCGTTTACGCACCTGCGTAGCCTCCCAACAGATACATTCATTATTTATTAACTGGTTCAATTTTAAAAGATTATTTTACTAAATCAGCCTTTCAACCAATTTTAAATCATTCAGTCACTTCATCCACTCTTAAAACCTTGAAAGATCCATTGTTTAAAGATTGTCCTAAATAGTTGTCCCTCCCAGCGGACTCTGGGTCGTCCTGGGGGTCTGGATCCCTGGGCTCTTTGTTTCCCCATGCTTGTCGTTGGTAGCCGATCCTTCTTCTCCCATTCTGCAAGGGACATGAGCCAAACCATCTAGTTGGGACTGTTCTACTTGGGTCTCAAGCACTGGGGTGGATTTTTGGCCTTGACGTATCGTCTGGTTGCGTACCATGTCTCTTCTTGTTACTTCAACCACCTTCCTCAGATACCTCATTTCTGAGGTTTGGATCTGGCTTTTATGGGTTGTAGTCATTGCCCATGACTCGCATCCATATGTCAAGACTGGGAAATAGGTGGAGCGGTATGCAGCCATCTTCGTTTTCTTACCAACGTCTCTCTTGCTGAGGAATCCTCGATTTATGGCCTGAAAAAAAGTCTCCCAGCTGCTGCTTTTCGATTGGCCAACTTTCTTTTGATGCCCCCCTTTCGGTCTATAATAGCTCCGAGATATTTAAAGTGATCGACCTGCTCCAGGACCTGTTCTCCCAGCTTAATCTGATGTCTTCTTTCTTCTCGTGATATCACCATGGATTTTGTTTTAGAGCTGCTTATGACCATTCCTCTCTTCTCCAGCTCTTCCTTCCAGACTTGCAGGTTGGATTGGAGATGTGCCTCTGATTTAGCAATCAGGGCAACATCATCAGCAAATGCCAGCTCTGAAATACATACCTGTCTCATCTTCCAGTACCCCACTGAATACTTTCTTGTTCTCTCCTTACATGCCTTGATAACATTATATTCACTTTAAAATATTATTATATAATGTAATGTATGTGTGAATGTATCCACATAATACTGTACTTTAGAAATGTGAGTCGTGAGAATGTACCCGCATACCACTGTGTCGTAAATTTATTTTGAGAGAAAAGAGTCTTAGAAATAGTGGTCCGGTTTAGAGTGGAAAATGATGATGGAAAGCTCAGTGATAGAAAATGTAGATATTAAATAGTTGCTTCACAGCGTGCTGGAGGAGAGTAAAGACAGACTTATTTACGACAAATCGCTTCTCTCAATCTTCTCTTCCGCTCTCCTGGTCAAACAATTATTTGCCAGTTTTCCAGACACGCTTCTGCGCGCACACCTATTTGGTGTTTTTCACACACACAGACGATGTAGATACAAGCTATATTAAACGAATAGGGGAAATGTTGGGCTGTGGGTATGTCCAACACCGTACTAAATGAGTTTATGTGATTTTATTCACTTTAAACATCAATCACTAACAAATATCAGGTATTACATAAATTATCATAAGTACACAAATGCAAATAACAAATTTGGGAGGGGTGAAGAAGATTGGTATCGACTAAGCCCTTCCCGCTTATTAGACAAAGATAAACCCAGTCCAAAGATAGATAATATCAGGAACATAGGTACGTTAACCTAACAGTGAAGTTAATTACTCTGAAAGAGGGGTTACAAAGTTAGGTATAGGTGATAGAAAAAACTGTTCTTCCCAATTGTTCTTCACTTTACTAAGCAAATGAACAGGAGGGGGTTTTAAACATAGTTAACAAATTATCAACTATCCCACTTAAAGGAACAATGTAGGGTATACAGAAAAGATATATATTACCAGGTAAGCAAGTTAACAAAATGGTTACACAAAAGAATACGATTAAATTTCCTGTCATTCATACACACGCGTGAGGATCCACACTCATATACTCACACACTTACCGAATGCAGCCTCAGACGATCCATAAAAGTATATAAAACAGCAAGTAATCTTTTGACATATGAACTGTCTAGTCCTTCGATGTCCCGCCCCAGATGTTTGCGAGGGTTTGTTGGTAACAAATATTCTCACTTATCGCAAGACTTGAAGTCTAAGATGTTCTCCGTGTTTTTTATTATATATATAAAAGGAGTTCTATGGGATGGTACTAACACACAGATCGGCACAGGGTGAAAATGTTGAAAGTGGTCTCTTTTAAAATCCTACACCGCTATAGGTAAAATTCCTTCAATGTGTGATGATAGTTTTATTAAATCCAATTGAGGAGAAAAAAACTAGGCTAGTCACAGTCAGGAAAATATGTACTCTCTTCACAGTAAACTGTAAATATAATATCGGCTACTGGCGATGAGTACCTTCCAGTTTATCTTACAGGTTATGTAAGGGTAATTTTGATGATTATTCTTGTAAAAATGTTCTTGGTGGGCTTTTACATTTCATTTAATTCTGACAGCTAGGTCACAAAGAACCGCCACAAGATTATATTTAAAAGAAATGTTTCTTCAATATGACTGGAAGTTTATAGGATGATTTCTTTATTTCTTTCTTTATTTAGCTGGGACCGCACAGCAGGATACGATCACTCTGAGTGTAAGAAAAAAAAGACATGTAACATATACCGAAAAATCAAGCGCGATAAATTTTTCCCGTTAAGCCTATAATACACTCGAGTATTTAATTATGTATTTAATAAACACTGCGCGAATTCTAGTGGTTAAAAACACACATCTATAAATATAGGATTTAACTAAATTCATTAATTATAAATTCCTTCGCGACTTTAAAAGTTAATTTAAGCATCTATTATCTTTTGAAATAATATAATAGATAGATCATTATATATATTTACAACAGGAACTATATGAGATTTGGTTTTAATTTAATAGATTTAAATTAACACAAAAATCCAATTGAAATAGAATGACTGAACTAGACCACTGAAATCACTTTATCGCAACAATATATATTACCGCTTTGCACAGAATAGAAAAACACTGCAAATATATATATAATAAAATCCAGGGGAAAATCTATAACAAGATTTCAATAAAGCTAGTGCTCTTCTAGTAAAAAGGTCTGGCCAGGTAGCGAGTGATCAACGTGACCTAGTCTTCTCATGGTCTATTTAGCTAAAATGGAATGTAAGTTGAGTTGGGACATGATAAAACTTGACAGCTTATTTGATCTTCACGAACTTTTTTGAGGGGATCTGACCATCCAACAAATCAAGAGAAGAAACCTGCACCCTGGTCTTCTTGTATCTCGCCGTCGCTCGCTGCTGCCCGTTTCGCTTTCCCCCGTTCGCTCGGTTCCTCGATTGACACCGAGACGCGAAATTAGCGGCAAGCACTGCGTCTCGTATCAGGGAAAACTACTGTCTTTGATAGCGCCGATAGTCCCCCCTTAAATCCCTCAGTCTGTCTCTTTGATCTCGTCGCTGTATCTGTTTGATTCTGGCGAACATGAGATCCCGGTGGACTGCGTCTTCTGGCAAGTTAATAAAATTACAACTGGCCTATGATTGTTCAAAGAGATGTTAGTGGGCTGATTTAATCTCTCCTTAAATCAATGAGATGCCCAGAATCAACGATAGGTAAAACTTTCCGCATATCAATCAGCAAACGATTTTGCCCTCTTGTGGAACAGTTTTCATAGCTAATGAATCCTACGTGAAAGAATAAACGTTTTTACAAGAAGTTACAATAATAAAGTTCAGGGTCCAGCCGAGTTCGTCCATCATCACAATCGTCCCCTATTTTTGAGACGTGAAAACGTGTTTTCATGTTTGAGATTTATGACGATGAAGATGATTGCCCTGATCTGTAAACTTTTGGATTGATTGGTATCTTCACCTTCCTCCTCTTCCTCTGTAGTCCAGTTTCTACTCAGGAAATCAGCCCCGACATTCTGTCTTACCCGGAATATATTCCACTTTGAAAGAATAAACGCTTAAAAGAAAGCGCACCCCAACGCATGATCCTTGCGTTAAATTCTTTATTGGCACCAAGAAATGCTAACGGAGCGTGGTCTGTTTGCACCGTGAAAGATGTACCATAAAGAAACTCATGATGGCGTCTGATACCGTCAATCAGAGCAAGACATTCCCTTTCAACTACGCTGTAGTTCCGTTCCGCTTTATTTAATTTTCGACTGCCATAGGCAACTGGAAATAGCATGTTCAGGTCACTGTCATCGGCTTGAAGCAGTGTTGACCCGATGCCCTGACCTGACGCGTCGACTCTCAGTACAAAAGGTTTCTTGAGGTCAGGCAACCTCAAAATGGGGTATGCAGACAACTGTCCTTTCAAAGTGCTATACGCGTGTTCGCACTTTTGATTCCATATGACCTTATCAGGACAACCTTTCTTTGTGAGGTCAGTCAGAGGTGCCGTCAGTCCGTTGAAGTTCTGGATGTACTTCTGATAGTATGCACATAGCGATATGAAGGAACGTACGTCTTTCTTCGTTCGGGGTCTTTTTGCTGCCATTATTTTCTCCACGTTCTTCTTAATAGGCCAACTGCATCCGTGAGAAATAGTGTGCCCCAGGAAGTCTAACTGTTCAAACCCGATGAGACATTTGCTAGGTCTGGCTGTGAGACCCGTTTCCTGTAGTCTCCTGAGGAGCATAGCAACCGTAGCAATATGTTCTTCATAGGTTTCCGATGCAATTAAGATGTCATCCATGAAATTATGGATATGAGGACTTTGCAAAGGTTGTAGAAGCTTCCTCATCATCCTGGTGAACACTCCTGGTGCATTATGCAAACCGAACGGCATCACGTTAAATGTGTAATGTCCTTCACTAGTGCTGAAAGCTAACAAAGGTTTAATTTCCTCCTTGACTGGTATTTGATAATAACCTTTGCTGAGGTCAATCTTGGAGAAGATCTTTGCTTTGCTGAGCTTGGTGAACAACTCAGAAACAGTTTGGAGAGGTTCGGGCTGGAATTCCGTTACCGCGTTTAGCAACCTGTAATCAATGCACAGCCGAACTTCCTTATTGGGCTTCTGCAACAGCACTACACTCGAGCTGTAAGGAGATGTAGACTCACTGATAATTCCTGCCTGACGCAGCTTGTCTATTTCTCCGCGAAGTGCATCAGCTTTAGCGTACGGGATGGGGGTAAACTCTGGTTTGAACAGGGGTCTCGTTTGTTAATTTCATATCAAATTCAATGAGATTTGTTCGACCAGGTACATCCGTTAAGACTGCACTGTGTACTGTTTTAGTAGAGCCCTGGTTTCTGTTTGTTGTTCTGGTGAGAGATTGTCGCCGAACTTGACATCTTTAAAGGATTCTGTGGGTTGCAATGGATACTCCATGCAACCATCATCATCTTCCTCGTCTTACGTTGCTATGGCGACAGCCAGGAGATGCTCGGAGGATGGCACCGGGTCTTTCCCAAAATATTTTCTTTAGCAGATTTATGTGGAAGACCTTCTCCTTTCCTTTGATGGAGATCTTGTAGTTGGTACGTGAGATCTTTTTAAGGACGGTAAACGGTCCTTGCCATCCGATGCGAAGTTTATTGCTTCCGGTTGGAAGTAGCAATAGGACTTTCTCCCCTGGTTGTAGTTTTCTCTCTTTTGCAGCTTTGTTGTATCTTTTAGTAATTTTAGCGCGGGCTTTCTTAAGGTTGGTAGTAGCTAGATCCCATCCTAGCTTTAGCCTTTCCTTAAGCTCAGATACATACTTGCTTGCAGAGACGACTGTCTCGTCAGCCTTCTGGTCTGTCAGGGACCGAAGTAAGGCTTCTAGTGGCCCCTTAATAGGTCTGCCAAATAAAAGTGTAGCTGGCGCAAAACCCGTAGACGCTTGGGGTACCTCTCGGTAGGCGAATAAGGCAGCCGATATATATTGGTCCCAGTCTTCCGGTTTCTCCTGACCCAGCTTACGTAACATCATGGTGAGGGTACCGTTAAAACGTTCCACGAGCCCATTTCCGGCCGGATGGTAGGGACTTGTGTGGATATGTTTGGCCCTCAAGATCTTAAAGATCTCCTCCATTAACAGGCTACGGAATTGGGATCCATTGTCCGTCAAAACTTGTTGAGGGAATCCCAACCGTGTAAAAATTTGCACAAGGGCTTCTGCGACATGCTTGGAATTAGTGCATGGTAGCGGTACGGCTTCGGCCCACATAGTGCAAGTGTCAACTAAGGTCAGGATGAACCTGTTCCTTCTTTTGGTCTTTTCCAGAGGACCAATAATGTCGACAGCAACCCGTTCAAATGGAGCCCCTACTATTGGCATTTGCCCCATAGGTACTGGGGGTGTCAAGTGCTTGGGTGCTACCCGTTGGCACTGGGCGCAGGATTTCACATACCTGACAATGTCAGAGTTCATTCCTGGCCACCAATAGTGGTTTTTTATTCGCTGAATAGTGGCGTTTTGTCCCATATGTCCGCTAAAGGGAAGAGAGTGCCCCATTTCTAAGATCTGGTTTCTGTACTGCGTCGGTACTAGGAGCTGGTTATTCCCCGTGTCCGGGTTGCCCGTTCTACGATACAATACACCATCCTTAGAAAAGATGTCTCCGTTGTGTCTGGGGTCCTTAGCCATGGGCAGTTTTTTAAAGCAGGGCGCCAGAGTAGGGTCCTTTTGTTGCGCCTCCTTCAGTTCATTCGGCAACAAGTTTGGCGCAGGCTCCCTCTCCTTCTTGGCTTGCCCTCTTGTGGTTACCGCTGCCACAATCGGCTCCTTAGCTCTCCCAATGAACACATATCTACATCCCAGGATAACTGGGTAGATCGGATCATCCATTATGGCCGCTTTAATAACTCCTCTGGCAAAGTCAGAGTGTATTTCTACCAGTGCGATAGGAAGCGTCCTGGGTGCATCACTCCTGAAAACTCCACTAAGTTTGACGGTTTCCTCTGTCTCCTGACCTGGTTTGACTAGGTGTCTAGCAACAATACAACGAAAACTTAATCCAGTGTCAAAGAGACAAGTAGTAGAGGTACCGTTCAAAATTACAGTTCCTCGAGTTGAGGGTCGGTCCCCCTCAGGTTGAGAATCACTGACATTGACTCTACCTTTCGAGGCTGTATGCAAACATCCAATGCGGTTTGCACCGGTTTGTTTGCCCTGATCAGACGTTCCTGGTGTAGGGGTCTTCCCTTTTCCTTGACCTTGGTGGCCGCGCTGCCACGTAGGCTTGGTGGGTTGATCAGAATTGTTGTTTGGGGGGGGGGGGTAATCGGGTTTTGTAGATTTTCGATTTTTCCTGGGGGGATGTCTGGGTATTTTTATCTCGCGTTGGTTATAATGTTTTGAGAGGAAGTGGAAAGAATAGGATGCCTGCTCTAGATTCTGTTTTCGAGATGGCTCATCGGTGGGTTTACGTTTAGTGCTGGGAAGTTCGGCCATTACATTGCTATAGCGTTCGGCTTTATTGAGTATGTCTTCAAGCCTGACTGCCCCCTGTTCAGCCAAAAATCTACGAGTTTCATTCGACAAAGTGGATTTTATCTGCTCCACAAGAACAAGTTCGAGGAGTCCCTCATATGAAAGAGGTAGGTCAGATAATTCAATGCACTTTGTCAGATAACCCGTGAGACGTGAAGAGAACTGGCGAAATGTTTCCGTGCTCTCTTTTCGGCTGTTTCTGAACAACTGCAGAAACTTTCGGGCAGTCATCTCAAACTGCTGTAGTAAGGCCTTCTTCAACAGGTCATAATCATGTTGATTCGGTCCCAGCTTTGTGTACACGTCATAAGCATTGCCTTTCAGTGACGTTGAAAGTTTGAGCGCCCAGCGGGTACGCTCTAACCCATAAAGATTCGCAAGTCTCTCGAATTTTTCTAGGTAGCTGTCAATTTTTTCGTTAGGGCTAGGAAAAGATTCTAAAGAAAACGACATAGCAGTCAATTGGGCAGACTGAGTGCTGGAGAGATCCATTGTTTGAGACTGGGGCGAAGACGGCTCTCCATTATTTGAAGTAGAGGTACTCCGACTTTCTAAAGCCTTGAGCGCTAATTCATGCTGTCTTTCCTTGTCTCTCTCTCTTTCCCTGCGGGCGTCCATCTCTGCCTCAATTTTCTTCTGCTCCAATTGACGATCGTCCGCATCTCTTTCTACTACCCTCACTCATACCTCTCTCAACCCTAGAGCACCTTTCTCTGCAGCCTCTCTCCTCATGCGTCATTACCTTTGAAGTTTCCTGGGTTGTTTAAAAATGATTCGCAGCTTCTTGTGTATAAGTCCTTGAGTTCCTTTGGCCTCGTGCCTAAAAATGGATCCTTATCCTAATTCCTAATTCTCAGATAAGCCATTGTCAAATGAACTGGATGCCTTCTAAGACTGAGAGATTAGGTAAGATGGAACAAGAAGGAGGAGAAAACTCAGAGAGCCGCCCCTACGAAAAAAAAACACAAAGTTAAAAAAAATTTACTAGTAGTTTTTACCATTTCCTACCTAAATACTCAGGGCCACAAACTTTATCGCTTGCTACTATTCTCACACTCTACTAATTAAGTACTTCTAATAAACGCAAGCGACTATGCCACTAAAATTAGGTAATATCTCTCCTCTCTCAACACTTGGCAACAACGCTACAAATCACCCTACTTTTACTAAACAGCTTAGAGAGAAATTTATTAAATTTTATACAATATTTAATAAAGGGAAAAAAAAAAAAAACAAATTTTGTTTCCCCTAAAAATTTAAAATCTCTGAAAACTAACTTCCAGTCCAATAAACGTCAATTCTATTTTGAGATGAGACACTTTGTTTAACTCTTAATTTTTAAAAGTCAGAACAATCCGTTGCTATTTGCTTAAGCATCAAACTAAACCTCTTTATTAAACTTCAAAAACCTTTAGTGTACTGTATAAAAACAATTCACGCAAATCCCCAGGCAACCTCTTATTAAAGGATAGAAATATAGAATTATCTCCGCCAAGAGGATACATTAAAATTGCAAATATATTTTTGTTATAATCCTGTAACTTTCTACTGCTTGTGGTGTGGAGAGACAACATATCACCCAATATACCTGTAATATATGCTGGTGTGGACAACTCCAAATGCGATCAATACAACATATAAGACACGTTTGTTAATCTAGGGGTTTGTAATATATAATTAATTTATACATTTCCCTAATTCACAAGACATAATCATATCACACTCAAACCTAGTATAGATCCCAGAACACTAATATAAGAACCCCTCAAAATAATCTTTTAAACCCGGCAATACAGAATTGCCTCAAATGTTAGCTCAAAGATCCCAAGAACCTAGCCACACAATATGTAGTGCAATCAAATTAATATCAACTCAAAAATAATTTTCCACGGACGAGCCCCCCAAATATAAATATTGGTTCGTAAATTTTATTTTAAGAGAAAGAGTCTTAGACAATAGTTGCGTCCGGTTTAGAGGTGGATAATCGTTTGATGGGAAAAAAAAAAAAGCCTCAGTGAATGAGAAAATGTAGATATTTTAAATAGTTATTGACTTCACAGCGTGCTGGAGTGTTAGAGTTAAAGACAGGACTTATTTCTTACGACAAATCGCTTCTCTCAATCTTCTCTTCCGCTCTCCTGGTCAAACAATTATTTGCCAGTTTTCCAGACTCGCATCTGCGCGCACACCGATTTGGTGTTTTTCACACACACAGACGATGTAGATACAAACTATATTAAACGAATAGGGGAAATGTTGGGCTGTCCCCCTTGGGTATGTATCACAACCCACAGAATACTAAATGAGATTTAAGATCTGTGATTTTATTCACTTTAAACATCAATCACTAACAAATATCAGGTATTACATAAATTATCATAAGTACACAAATGCAAATAACAAGTTGGAGAGGGGTGAAGAAGATTGGTATCGACTAAGCCCTCCCCGCTTATTAGACAAAGATAAACCCAGTCCAAAGAATAGATCAAATATCAGGAACAAGGGTACGCTTTAACCTACCAACAGTAAAGTTAATTACTATGAAAGACCGGGGTTTACAGCACAGTGTAGGTAAATACAGGGTGGATAGAAAAAAAAACAGTGTTTTCTTACCCAATTGTTCTTCTCACTTTTACTAAGAAAAATGAAAAAGGAGGTGGTTTTAAACATAGTTAAATCAAATTAACTAACTTATCCCATGCTTAAGTATAACAAAGTGATATATGGTATGTGTAAGCAGAAAAGAATATAAAAATCCCAGGCGTAAGGAATGTTAATTTCCTGTCAAGTTAACAAGATGGATTTACACAAAAGAATACGACTCCAAATTTGCCCTGTCATTTACCCACGCTGTGATGCATATCCACACTCATATACCCACACAACTTACCGAGAACTGCCAGCCTTCAGTGAGCGATCCATAAAAGTCTATAATAAAACAGCAAGTAGAATCTTTTGACATATGAACTGCGTCTAGTCATTCGATGTTCCCGCCTTCCAGATGTTTGCGAGGGTTTTGTTTGTCAACACAAATTATCCTCAATTATCGCAAAAATTGAAGACTAAGAGAAGAGCTCTCGTGTACTTTTATTAACTATTTCTATAAAAGGAGTCGGCCATGGGATGGTACTTCAAACAGTTTCGCAGCACAGGGTGAAAATGAAGTGGGTCTTCGTATTTAATCCTCCGCTATGGATATAAAATAATTCCTTCAATGTGTGATGGTATAGTTTTATTATGTGTTAAATCCAATTGAGGAGAACGAAAAACTAGGCATTGATCACAGTCAGGAAAATATGTACTCTCATTCACCGTAAATCAGTAAATTAATATCGCTACTGGCGATCCCAGAGTTACCATTCTTACCAGTTTATCTAACAGGTTTGTAAGGGCGCAATTTTAGTGATTATTCTTTTAAAAATTGTCATTCTTGGGTGGGTTTATTTCACTTTGCTAATTCTGACATGCTAGTCGCAAGAACATTAACCGCCATCAAGATTATTATATTTTTAAAAGAAATGTTTCTTCAATATGACTGTGAAAGTTTATAGGATTGACTTTTCTTTTATTTCTTTCTTTATTTAGCTGCGGCATTCAGCAGGTTACGATCACTCTGTGTGAAAGAAGAAAAACAAGACACTGTAACATACCGAAAAATCAAGCGCGATAACATTTCCCGTTAAGCCTATAATACACTCGAGTATTTAATTATGTATTTAATAAAGCACTGCTAGACGCGCAGAATTCTAGTGTGTTAAAACACATCTATATAAAAACTAGAGGACTTAACTGAATTTATTAATAATTATAAATTCCTTCGCGACTTTAAAAGTTAATTTAAGCATCTATTATCTTTTGAAATAATATAATAGATAGATCATTATATTTTAAACTGGAACTATTGAGATGGTTTAATTAAATAGATTTAAATTAACAACAAAATCCATTGAAATAGAATAAAGCAATGACTGAACTAGACCACTGATCACTTTACGCTTATACATATTACCGCTGCATTTGACAGCACAGAATAGAAATCACTGCAAATATATATATAAAATCCAGGGGAAAATCTATAACAAGATTTCAATAAAGCTAGTGCTTCTGTAAAGGTCTGGCCAGCGAGTGATAACGTGTCTAGTCTTCATGGTCTATTTAGCTAAAATGGAATGTAAGTTGAGTGGGACATGATAAACTTGACAGCTTATTTGATCTCACGAACTTTTGGGGATCTGACCACCAAATCAAGAGAAGAAACCGCACCCTGGTCTTCGTATTTCCGTTCGCTGCTGCCCGTTTCGGTTTCCCCGTTCGCTCGGTTCTACGATTGACACCGAGACGCGAAATTAGCGGCAAGCAACTGCGTCTCGTATCAGGGACCACTACTGTCTTTGATAACGCCGATAGTCTCCCCTAAAATCCCTCAGTTCGTCTCTTTGATCTCGTCGCTGTATCTGTTTGATTCTGGCGACGCCCCCCACTGGCCAAGTTAATTAAAATAACTGCCTATGATTGTTCAAGAGATGTTAGTGGGCGTGATTTAATCTCTCCTTAAATCAATGCGATGCCCAGAATCAACGATAGGTAAACTTTCCGCATATCAATCAGCAAACGTGTTTGCCCTCTGTGGAACAGTTTCATAGCTAATGAATCCACGTGAAAGAATAAACGTTTTTACAAGAAGTTACAACAAAGTTCAGGGTCAGCCGAGTTCGTCCATCACACACTGTACTTTAGAAATGTGAACTTCTTTTTTTTTTTTTTTTCTGCTAAAAGACTTTTCCTGCCACAGAAGTGCGTAAGAAAGTGTTATTATTATTATTTCATTTTCCACCAAGAATGTATGGACATAAGCGAGAACGTGTTTATGTAATTATTGTATTGATGATTGATAACACATTCAAAAATACAGATTAATTGTAGACGGATTGACCGCATGAGTGAGTGTCGGTATACAGAATTTATTTATTTTTATTCATTGTTTTATTTATTTTAGTTTATTATTACTTTTTCCCCCCAATTACTAGCTTGTTTGTTTCAAAAAAAAAACCTACTCATTTTTTTTATTATGATTGCATACTGTAAATGAATGCTATTATGGTAACTTTATAGTCCTCACATAATTTTGCAAGACTTGTAGAAGCTCTGCATAGCATGAATCAGAGGTGCTGGAATGTTCTTCCTTGCCAAACAGTCCCAAAGTTTGCTCCAGGGGACCCTGTCAAATGCCTTTTCCAGATCTATGAAACAAAGATGGATCTCACTCTTATACTCAAGGGCCTTTTCACTCAGTTATCTGAGTGTGAAGATTAGGTCTTGAGTACTTCGGTTTGCTCGGAACCCGCACTGGATCTCATCCAATTGTGGCTCAGCTAAGCATCGGAGTCTCTGCTCTAGGATTCTGGAGTAGATTTTACCATGGACACTGAAAAGGGATATGCCTCTGTGGTTTCCACATTGTCGATTGTCACCCTTTTTGAAAATTGGTGTTATGATGGCAATCTCCCAATCCTTTGGTATGGTCTTGTTGCACCACGCTGCCTGTATGACCCTTAAGAGTAATAGGTCACCCGATGCTCCCATGTATTTAAACATTTCTGGTGTTATACCATCAAGCCCTGCTGCTCCATTGTTTATGTACTCATTTAATTTTAAAAGATTCATTCAGTCAATTATTCACTTTCAAAAGATGCATCCACTTATGCATTCCTTTATTTAATTTGAATAGATCAATTCATATAACTATCAACTTAACACTTCATTTTTAAAGTTTGAGTTACTTATTCGGTTTATATGGATTCAATCTGAAAGATTCATTTACATAACCAAGTACACACTCAATCAAAATCTTGCATGTCCATGATATATGACACCTAGGGAAAAGATACTTCTAAATACCAGTCAGTTGCTTTCAAGCCCAGTTGTCTGGATGACTGTAGCGTTAAGTTAAAAGAAATTAATGAAAAATGGCGGGAACTAGATCATGTATCAAGCGTATAAAGTCACATAAAATCAAGTTTGATTGGACATCTCATCAGATTGGAACGGGATAAATTACCACTACTCGCCTACAACACTAGACGATCTGGGTTCAGAGCACGGGGAAGACCAAAAGGCAGATGGAAAGACAACATCGCAGATGTCCTACAACAACACAGGCTCACAATAACACGGGCTCACAACAACACGGGCTCAGAGCAGCCAAGCTAACACACTTGGCTCGGGAGCGCAAACTTCAGCTTCATACTACGCTTCACTGCAATTGTGGAAGGATAAAGTAAAGTAAGTAGTAATGAATGATATAGGATATAAGGGAGGTAAATCACCCTCGAGAATGAATAAAGAATGAATTATGGTTCTTAGCCGTATAAATACAGTAGTTGATGTCACGGTCAATAGTTCTGACTCGTAGCTCATAATTCGATAAAAAGGTAAAAGTAATCCCATAGCAGATACGGCCGTAGAGGAGTGAAGTGTTACAGACTACACTGTACTAGGTCCAGCATCGAGAGGTGGGGGTGACTAGTTCCCTTCCTCGCTGCCTTTTCCTTCCCTAACTCAAAGTCAGGCCCCCATTTACAGCTGAGTAGACTGGAGCGTGTAGATTCCGTGAATCGAACCTTGCACCTTCGCTGTGAGAGACCAGAGCTCTAACCACTCTGCCAGTCAGACGCTCAATGGATAAGCTACTTAAAAAAACAATAGGAAGGCAAGGCTGCTAGCTCAGATGCAATGAAAGAAAGAGAACTCAGAGATTGTTTAGATCCTGTGTCACTATATCTAGTGCCCTGTATTTCTATATAGAGTGACGTCAACTGAGTCAGAATCGAAAACGAGGCTGAACGACGTGGACGCCATTTTTTGTCAACAATGCCTGGGTTAGTAGCGGGAATAAGCGTCGAGTAAGATTTTTTTTTTTAAATTAATGAAGAAAAATATCCCGTTCAACCTCTGATGGGTTATAATTAGGATATATATTGTTTTCAATTCCAAATACTGTATGTATAAAATCCATGGGATAATCTAGCAAGATTTCAAATATAGCTAGTGCTTCTGTTAAGTTCTGGCCAGCGAGTGATAAAGTGTATTTCTACGAGGTCTGTATATATCTAGAATGAAATGAAAGATGAGTGGGACATGAGAAACTTGACAGCTTTTTTGATCTCAGAAGACTTTTGGGGATCTGACCGCCAGACCAAAGAGAGAAGCCGCCCCTGGCCTCTCGTATCTTCGCTCGCTGCTTGCGTCGGCTTTCCCCGTTCGCTCCCACTGCGATCGGTTCCGTGTTTAACACCGAGATGCGAAATCGTTTCAGGGACCACTACTGTCTTTGATAGCATGCCGCCCGTCCTTCCTGAGATCTCCCCCAGTGTCTTTCTTCTGACCGGTTTGGTCCATCTTGCGAGCGGTTTAGTGTTCGCGCGGAGATGATAAATACCTGCGAGAAACTAGCTTCTCTGCTCGGGGATCGTCTCAGTGTCTTTAGATCTCATGCCGCCTACTAAATGAGTCCCGGTGGAATCGGTTCGCTCTGGCGAAACCAAAACGTTACAACAAATGTTCAGGGGTTCTAATGTTATGAAAAGCTGAAAGTCCCTTTAATCATCCATCAAATCAGGGAAAATTCACTTGTCGAACTAGACGTACGTCACATGTGTCATAAATCCGGTTTCAAAAATCTGCATAAGGTAAATGTAACGGACTTTTAATAGTAATAAAATAAAACACCATAATAAAATAAAGAACCATAGGGCGAAAATACATGACTTATATGATTTATCACCAAAGGGTGTCTATCCATCAACAGTAGTGTTTTATGCCCCTTGAGAAAAAGTCGTGTTTTCAGTTTGGCATTTGTGGGTTGACTAGCTCAGCGAACTTAAGCTTGCACGCGATTTTATATTTCGAGTGAACTGTTTTGTTCTAGAATGTTCGGGAAATAGTTATCGTTGGAAATCGTTTTACAAAATATAGTCAGTCAGATCGGAAACGCGATTAGCGTTAGGAAGCAAGTTTGCTTCTGTTAAAAGATATAGTGGCAAGCGCAATTTTGGGGTATCATCAGACAATAAGCCCAAGTCATTGGGTCGCTTCTGTGACGACAGAAAAGTATAAAACTATTGTCTAGCCCCTTAATCGTTTGTACGCCACAATTATAGATGACAGTTCATTATATATTTATGTGGACAAGATTGTCAATGCTGCCAGTACAGAAAAAGTGTATATTTTCAAGTCCACCAGGTACGTTGAGTCTCGCCAATAACTGATAGACTATTTAATAGCAGAGAAGAACAATAGACAGTAGCTAGTCAGGAGAACTAGGAAGTAGTGACCAGTTGTCAGCCTAAAGAATAGGAAATAATAGACTTTGGATAAAATCATCACCCCTGGCCAGCCTTACCAAGATACGCCAAACAGAGTCAGAAGAATTGTATGAATCATTGAAAATGTTACAAAGAGGGACACATCTTTTAACATTTCTTCACTTTATTTATGTAAATAAAGTTGCAACGTTAAATTGCCACCGCTATCAGAGTGAAGTACTTTCATAAGATTTCGGTGATCTTTACCTTTAGTGCCGAGTGTATGTACCTTGTATAATATGTGTATTTTCATACCATTTAGAGTTAGGGTTGGGGTTAGGTTTAGGGTTAGGGTTGGGGTTATTGTTAACCCTAACCCCAACCCTAATCCTAACCCTAACCCTAACTCAATACACATCTTATACATACTCGACGGCACTAAAGGTAAAGATTACCTAGTTTTTCTACACGGAATTTCTCACACACATTCCGCAGTTATGTATCTCGACACAGGTGTAACCAAATAAAAACGGGTTTCAAATAGAACATCTTAATACAATGCAGAACCACTGAACAAGTCAATCTGCCACGTTTGCTGACCAGTTACAGTCAGAACACGATCTTAATTCTTCCACTGACATTGCTAAATGCTAACGAACATGGTATGCTCACAAGACGCAGTTCCTGAACAGAAGTGTCCAGTCTTCTATCTTCACAAATATTTATTGACATTTGAAGTGCCTGGAATTCTAGATACAATAACGATCAATATTACACCAAGGCCTGCCCCTTTACTTTACCGTGCGTTTTTCATCGGTACTCACACAATTTACAAGTTTGGCTCATTATCTTGAACAGAACCAACAACTATTCTTAAAAGCGTTGAACTGTCCTGATCGCTTCCGCTCTCTCGTTCGAAGTGACTATTGGTAACTGGTTGTGATAACAGCAGGCAGGTCGAAATAGCTAATACGAGTAAGAATCATCGTATGTCTCGGTGGCGGGATGAGTGGTTTAACTGTGAGTGATAGTAAAATCCACGGGATAATACGTTCTAACAGACCAGAAATATCTTCAGCACAAAGTAATTGTATTATGTCTGAAGAACAAATGTTTTTCAAGAAAAGAAGACTGAAGAGACAATTTGTAGAATGAATAAATATTAGAAAAACAGAAGGGAAAATAGAAGTCTGGAGCGACGAACGAACGAATGAATATTGTGTGCTACAATTATGTATTTGAATAGAAGGAAATATGAATTGTTCATTATGACTCTTTTAATCATCTGAAATAGTATTTAAACTAATAAAGTTCACGTGTTTGCATATCTGCGCCATTCCCAAGAAGTTGTTAGTAGTTTTAATATCATTGTTATCAAACTTGGATAATTGGTGCAGTTGTGGCATTTCTTAATACTTTGCAATTTTTGTTTGCATAAATACGGCGGGAAATCGAATTCTCGTACCTTCTATAAGCATGGCATTTGCTCAGTTGTTTGCTTTACTATGTATAATTTATACTCGATACTTTCCAGAATGTTAGTAGTCGATATGTTATAGAAGATTATGTGTACTTTAAAATTTGTTTTTCTTTTAAACACCAATTGTGTTTTTAATGACATGTATATTCTAAGTGATAAAAGAATTGAAATGGTATGACAAAGTCACAAATGTGGAACTGATGACAAGAGCCTGACAAGTGCCGGTGGAACATGAGTTGAGAAGAAGACGCTGGCGATGAATAGGACACACATTGAGGAAACCTGTTGATAGCGTTACAAGGCAGTCCTTGTTCTGGAATCCCCAGGGAAAAAGAGAGAGACGTAGACCAAAACAACATGGAGAAGAGAGCTAAATACAGAAGCAAAAATGATAAGGGGAAAACATGGAAAGACCTTGTGCGGATGGCACGTGACAGGGAGGACTTGGCATGTGTTTGTTGAACACCTATGCTCTTTGGGGAGCTAAAGGGTATTGATCGATTGATATTCTAAATGGCTTACAAGCTCTTTCACTTGTTGACTTTCTTCTACATTGTTTGTTTCGTGCCTCATGGTATATGAGCTTCCAACTGGCTAAGCGGTTTGAGCGCTGCCTCTCGTGGCACAGTTACATGGCTTCCTGGATCGAAGCTGACAGCGTCACGCTTTAATCTTTTCAGCTGTAAAGTGGTACCTGATTCTGCTTTTGAATTAAGTAAGGCAAAGTCAGCGAAGAAAGGAACTGGTTACCACACTGTGACGAGAGGTTAGTTTATATATGTGAAAGAGATGATATCAAGGTGTATCAGATGATACAAGAATAGAATGCCAGTCAAGAGTTCTAGTCTTACATGCAATACCCCAGTGTTAGAAATAAGCACTGGTCTATAGTTGTCAAAGGAATAGTCAGACTGAAAATCACTGGCCCAGATGGTAAGAAGTAGTACCAGGATTTAAGGTGTCTCCTCCCAACAACTATCCTATGATACATTTAATGCTAGGGGATAAATATCATGAATAAGAACTTTAAACACAATGGTAAAAAGTAAACAAGTCCTCGGGTACAATTAATAAATCATTTAATATGTATAATGATTTTCTTTTTCTGCTGTTTGGAAAAGAGTAATAAAACTATTTACAAAATTAATGTTATCTCTTATCTAGAGTAATTGTAGGAATGTTCTTTCCTCTTGGAGAAATAGTGTTACAAAAAAATCTCTTTGCAATTTAATCAGTAGTACTGTCCTTTTCAACTCAGGATCTGGATTACTATTCTCTGGTTAGTAAAGTTAATAAACACTTGCTTTACTATTCTAGTATTACTGTTCTTTAAGTCTTTTGACTTTTAATACAAGATTGTCATCATCTGACGTGATGTTTGAAATACATATGATAGCTGTTTTAGCTGGTGTTTCATATAAGCTTCTGTCAGTTCCTTTATAGAACACTTATCTTGGTTTCTGGATGCTGATGACACTGTACTGTCATGGAGTTTATCAGTCTTGGCAGACCCAACAGTAGGAGTACCAAGAACTAGTTGTAGTTCACACGTTGGGTCCCTTCACTTATGTGGGATTACCACTGATGAACGTACACAGGCTTCTTATAATTGACAGTATGGATCGATTTGTCTGATAAACCTGAAACAACATTTCGGTCTTGGCTAGTATCTGGCTAGATTTATAGGTGACTAGCACAGATGTCAGACCAGTCAGTCATCAGATGTCGAGGTTATGAAGTCATAGTAAGCAAGGACATTATTTCAGTAACACAGTAATAGCATAAACATTTCAATTAATTATATGTACTAACCATCATCTGGTTTTATCCACTCCTGTACATCCTTAAATATTTTACAGCTTGATCCTTCTGAATATTAATCACAGGCCTTACATTTTTCCTGAATACGCTTGATCCTTCTCATCAGGGACAAATTTAAATAAACTGATGCAATTCCTAGCATCTACACACAAATAATACACATCACATAATAATCAGCAATAAATTAAATATATACATGATAGTTTTTAATTCAGCTTACCCTCAAACTTCAGAAATCACGCTGACATTAATGGCTTTGCAGGCTGCACACATCTGCAGATGGCAAAGGCGTAGTGGCAAACTGTCCTGCATCCAGTCTGTTTCAAAACTGTTTTCAGTGTCCCTTGTTCAGATTGCGCTCCCCCTTTGTATTGGCCAATGCTTTCCTCTGAGAGATCATGACGTCACAGGCGTGTTAGGTCTGTTTAATTTGTTAGCAAAATGAATGAAATTTTGACTTCTGTACAAACTGTTCCACCTCTTCGTTCTAGTCTTCTGTCCATCCGATTCTGTCCATTTAGATCTCTTTAGAACCGGACAGTACAGAGCTACCATTCCGTCTTACTTTCCTATTCGTCCGACCATTTTACATTTTCTTACATCGCTCGAAAGTGTGTAGTGACCCTATCAACTCACAATTTTATGCATTCAACTTACGATATCTTCCGTTTGTCACGAGAGGGTAGATGTTATTTAAATTATAAGATATCCTGGACACAAAGTTGTATCAGGTGATACCAGGATAGTGCCAGATAAGAGTCTGGTCTTATAAGTAATACGCCCTTCTTTGAAAAGAGTAAGGGTGTATAGATATCAAAGGTAGAATCAAGCTGTATAAGTTCCTAGAGAAGATGGTAATATATTACTCTACGTTCCTATTTGCCCCTCCCCAGATCCTCCTCTGTTAATATTATTATTATTATTATTAAATATGCTAGGGGTATTAACTAAATCTATCTACCAACAAGAACTGTAACTTAACTTAAAAAATTTTAAGTAAGTCTGCTGGTAAATATTTACAATTTATTCTTGCAGGTTTTTCTTTTCTGCTTGAAAATCTTTCAAGAAAACTCAAATTCAATTACACAAGTAAATAATTAAAACAATTGAAATTTGTCACAATTATCTACAGTCTTTTGAATTAACTAAATGTTCTCTTTAAGCTGAATCACTTTGTTGAAGACAGTCTTTTTCTAGAATTGCTTCAAACTTGTTCAGTTACTTAAGTTTGTCGATTTCTGACTAGGAAGGTTGCCTAGATAAAATGCTGTGCTGGATTATCATAAACTATTTTGTGGTGATACTGCATTAACCGACCAGTAGCCTTGTGTGGCTACTTAGCTTGAAATATGGGCGTTGATTCTGTTCCACCTCTGTTCTGGCAGGAATTTGCGTCTCCTCCAGGCATAGGATTGGGTGACAGGCCCTATATCATCAAGGGCACTTGCACCAATAGCTCCTAAATTAGAGTCAAGCTCCTTCAGGTGGAATTCAGATACAGAATACAACCTGAAACATATTCAGTTTCACCATTGTATTGTCTATCTCTATACCCTTTCTACAGAGGTAGGAGGTAAGAGACAGTTTCAGACGACAGAGTGCAGGTAGACACACAGGTCATATCAAGACAGCATTAACACACTTCAGTTCACTGTGACCATATCTTTCTCCAATTCCTTGGATATAGCTAACTGTCCATGATTCGCCTCCTTACATTGATTAGGTCTTGTATAAAATACCAACTTATATCTTAATCAACACAGTAAAACAAGTCCTTTCATCCTTCCTTATGTTCCTGGTGTGCGTGCCATTCCATCAAGAAATAATTCTTTAAAAGCTTTTCGAAAACTATGAACTCACTCTTGCTTCCATTCGCCATTTATTTAAATAAACACAGGCTTGTAAGTCCGCCAGAAACACACCGTAGTTTTCTAACACATTGTTACACACTTCCTAACGCACACTGTAGTTAATCAATAGAAATGCATATATTTATATAAAAATATACATTCTTTCTTACCCTCAGGCACATACAGTAGAGCTGTTAATGGTTAGAATGATCTGCTCTCAGGTACAAAAGGCAAAGGCACTCTTCATTAACACTTTTATTCTTTTTCCGCTCGCTGTGATTTTCAAATATCTGAATGGCCTCGATTAGCAGAGGGCAAGGTCTATTTATACGTCACATCCGGCGACCAAGACAGCAGAGGCTAAAGAGGTGTTTGTGTATCTCAAAATGTATGCAAAATTTGTCCTGATGTACAAATATTGAAAACTACGATTTCAGTTATCTTCTTTATTTCTGCAGCAATTTTATTCATCTAAGGATTAAACTACACCCTGATTTATTCTTTAACTTTCTAGCTATTTGTCTTTATATTACATTCTTTAGTTTTATCCTATGCGTAGCCCAAACAGCAAAATTATGGACCAACCTGATGTCTCGATGCCTTTCACTAGAGATTTCTCCATTACTATATCATTTCCCGTAGAAATCTTATTACTAACGGGTAGAGCATCATTCCTAGTATTGTATTAGTGACCTCTTCCAGGTGGTACTTCTCTCCTAAAGCTGTAGTTAAATTCCAATCTCAACTGGTTTGCACAAAATTGGAGATCGCCATTGTAGGGCAGTTCGTTATTTGTGAACACTGCATAAAGGTGCGTTTTCATTGGTTCTCTCTGCATTCTTTTATTTCTAACGTATGGCGTTTCGTGTAGGTAAAGAGTGACGTTTTGTGACTCCGACTTCACGACACCGTTCCAAAATCTTTCCAGTCATAATACATATATGTGAATATAGAGGCAATCTTCCAGAATCGAAACATAAGTCTTTCTGCTTTTCGTCCGTCCTGGTGATTATACCATCATTCAGAAGTTGGAACTAAAACACAGATCACTTTAACAACAAGGTGGCCATATTGTTATGTATTGTGACCCTTCTCGCTCGCCGTGCCGTGATTATCATTGGTAACACCGTCGCACTGCAGTAATCAATTCTACACCCGTTTTTGAGACAAATTTTGCTACACACACCTAAAAAAGCTAGATCTAGTATGAGGAAGTCTCTAACACTTGTCTCCCATACGGCAGTATCGGCTATATGACTATATCATCTTCTGAAAGGTGCTTCCCGGGGTCTCTAGGGAGACAAAGAAAGAACAGAAGCGCCACTCTTTACGTCCCTTTGTCCATGAGAGGCATCATTGAGTTAAGTCCCTTAATATACAGACGCCGTTCCGACAATAGAATAAATAACTATTTGCATTCAAACGATTTAAATGTCACATTATTCTTAGACCATCAATTAATGTGTGTCTTTTGCACATAAACCGTGTATGTAAACCGTTAATAAGGTCCAAGACATCCATGTGATGAGCTGAGTAAAACGAGCTACAACTTGAAATTGACGACCGCAGCATTCATCATCATCATGTGCTGAGTGACCATGTTCAACACCTGTAAGCACTGTCAAGAGAGTCACTTAGCGATTTCCTTCAATTTTTGATGACAAAATTAAGATAGTCATCAAGCTTAGTATTCATCACAGGGTATTTTCACATATCATCTTTACATAGTAGTAATCTATAAGGAAATTCCTGCCATGATAAGCATCGTCAGCAAAATATGTTCTTATATGGTACACTGTCTATTGGTCAACCTCTAGAAAAGTCAGTTGATAGGTTTGCTGTCACTTTACACGATACTTGCATTTGCAGTGTTAGCTGACAGTGGGTCTTTCACGCAACGTGATAGCACATCCGCGACCACGTTCTGACTGCCTTTGATGGCACGAATGTCATATTTGTAGGGCTGGAGTGCAAGTGATGCTCTGGCGGCTTTCTCATTACGAAATTTTGCAGTTTTAAGATAGGACAAGGCGCGCTAATCTGTCTCCAATACGAATTTCGCACAAATAAGATAGCGTTGCAATTTTGCAAAACAATACACCACAGCAAGTAATTCCCGACGAGGGAGTATTTCTTTTCTATAGGTGTCAATTTACGACTGACATACAGAATTGGATGTAGACAGTCATCGAATTCCTGCAAAAGCGTACCGCCGATCCCCGAATCATAGGCGTCGACTCTAAGGATAAAAGGAAATCGAGTATCAGGCAATCTTAAAATTTGTGATTTTGAGAAATAAGATTTTAATAAATTTAATGACTCATTACAAGAATGAGTCCAAACAATCTTATTTGGAGAGTTCTTTCTTAAAAACGAAGACAGAACTGAAGTAATTTCTGAAACATTAGGTAAGAATTTTCTGTAGAATCATACAATCCCTAAAAGACTGCGAAACTGGTTTTTTTTTCTTTGGAATTTCTAGATTCAGGATCCTGGAGATAGTGGAATCCTCGGGCTTAAGAAAACCGCCTCCTACTTTGTAACCAAGAAAGGAAATTTCAGTGAATCCTATTTTATTTTTCGAAGGTCTAGCAGTAAAGTGATGGAGACGAAGAGTAGTCAACAACATAAAATTAAATTGGAACAATCCCAAAGGTGTAGCGAAATTGGTATAAGGTTTTGCTCTGTTCGACAATGGGCCTTGCCAATAACCTTTAGATAAATCAAATTTACTGAAAAAGGTAGCTGTAGATAGTCTATCCAATAAAGAATCTGCATCCGAGATAGTTAAAGCATTCAAACGCCTGAAATCAATGCAAATCCGAATGGATTTGTCTTTCTTTCTAATCAAAACCATAGGAAAACTGTATGGAGATTGAGAAGGAGAAATCATGTTTAATTTTATCATATCCTCTATTTCTTTTTGTACTTGTGATTGAAAATGTTCAGGGATAGGATAAGGTTTAAGCTTGATTAGTCTGAAATCAGTAAGGGTAATATCATGTTCAATGATATTTGTACGCCCAGGAATATCCGTGAGCACGTCAGGAAAAGATTGTAGTAACAAAGAAATCTGATCTTTCTGATATGGAGCACGAGTTGGTGAAATAGAAATATCTCTCCAAGTCTCAGTAGATGAAAGAGGTAAAGTAAGTAGAGACGAAAGAGGCTCAGGAACATTAGGCAATTCAGACAACTCTTTTTGTATGACAGCTAAGGAAGAGCGACGATCAATAGGCTCGTCGATAGTCTCAAAAACTGGTTTAAGATGTGGAGGATGAGAGTGAAATTGTTGCAGCATGTTGATGTGAAAATGTTTTTTCCTTTCCTTTAATAGATATAATGTAGTCAACATCTGACAATCTTTCAAGTGCAGTATATGGTCCTCTCGAAGATACAAGTAATTTATTGTCCTTATTGGGTAACAATACTTAGGCCTCATCCCCCGGTCATAATTGGCGCAGTTTTCTGTTTTGATTAACAAACAATCTTGCCTTAAGTTTAGCTTTTTCTGATGCTCCTACAGCTATCTGGCATGCGTCGATAATTTAATTTTCTTTCTAAGGTTACCCACGTATTGGTAGGAGGTTTGAACATCTTCAGGCATGTCAGCTCCAACCAATAACTGTTTCAGTATGGACATAGGTCCTCTTGGCTTGGCACCGAAGACTAATTCAAACGGCGCAAATCCAGTATGTTCGTTCGGTATGTCCCGATAAGCGAACAATACCGCTGGGAGTACTCTATCCCAATCCTGCGGGTATTTTGAATTTACGTTGCCTAGCATTTGTTTAAGACAGCGATTGAGCCTCTCAATTTTCCCGTTCGAAATGGGGTGATAGACACTACTGAGAGATCTATCAATCTCAAACTCTCTCATAACCTGAGTAATAACGTCAGAAACAAACATATTTCCCCTGATCTGATAATATGTTTTCGGGAAAACCCAATCGACTAAAAATTAAAAATAGTGCGTCAGCAACATCTGTAGTAGATATTGTTTTCAGAGGAATAGCCTCTGGCCAGCGTTTGCACATATCAATGCATGTTAGCACATAACGATTACCTCTAGCTGACGCGACTGGTAGTGGACCTATAAAGTCGATTGCCATTTTTGCGAATGGACGCAAAGATATGTCTGACGCCTGGATAAGCGCATTATGCTTTGGGCATTTCGCTGCCACATCTTGGCGAGTTTTGCTTGTGCGAAAAAAGATTTTTACATCTCTTGTCACCCCAGGCCAAAAGAAATGAGACAAAACCCTCTGTTTTGTCCTGGCAATCCCTAAATGTCCAGCACAATTAACATCATGAGCTAGCCGTAAGACAAATGGGCGGAAACTAGTCGGCACCATAATTTGTTTTTTACTGATGTTGAATCTTGGAATTTCCGAATCAAGATCCCACTCTTGATTGTATACCAGTGTAACGAATTATCATTAAACACCACATCATCAGACTTGGCAAAATGAAAAAAAAATGTAATGAATCATCTTCATTTTGCATCTGTATGAATGATTCTTTGTCAATAAGTTCAACATGTAAATCATCCTCTCCTTATCAGTCATCTCCTCATCAGTCACCACCTCTTCAGTTACCCTCTCATCAGTCATCTCCTCATCAGTCACCTCCTCAATTTGAACCTGTTCTTTCAAATATGCACGAGACTGAGCTTTGGTAGTGACAGCATTTGTCATAATCAAATGTTGCTGTTCCCATTTTAAAATATCATCATTAGTGCATTCCTGAAGTCCAGGGATATTTCCCAGGGTTATTCCAGCGATTGGTTTGTACAACAGGCACAAGAGAGTCCTTCCTGTAAAATAAGGGTATCTAAAAATACTTCCGCAGTTGGATAATATTCAACTGTGCCCCCGAATGTGATGCACTTGACTTCTTTGCCTGTGTAATCAGATTGGTCCACTAATGACCTTCGCACCCCAACAGTAGTGCAACCAGTGTCCATGAGCACTGAAACAAGCTGGTTGTTTACAAAACCCCTATTAAATACTAGTGAACTTGTCCCATCATACGAGGACATGACTGGCAAAGGATGTCCACACAGCAGCCTAAGAACTCCCTCTAGCTGAAACTAAGAATTACATTCAGAACAATTAGTACTTTTTGACAAGTCTACACTACATGCATTTGCATGAGAAGCAACATTGTTATTTTGTACATTGTCAACTGTATTATTGTCACTTTGATGCACAACTGCATTGGAACGATCAGGATTTCTAGAACGTTGAAAGTTATTGTTCTGTTGAGAACTCCTGTTGTTGTAATTATTTACATTGTTTCCATAGAATGACCTGTATCCTCTGTTGATTGGAAATTGTATCTACCTCTGTTCCGATTCCTGCTAGGTCTGTAGGAGGATTGTTGAGGTATATATCCATCATCATATGAATGGAAATTCCTTTGAGGTTGTTGTGACCTATTGTTAAAATTATACCTCCCTCTGAAAGATCTAGTATTATTATCTGGATTTAATTTAAAATTTCTGTCCATGCTATTTGATCTTTGTCTGGGTGTATTGGACATCATAGTTCTAGCTGATGCCACTGGCAGTGGATCCTTTATGTTAGTCTTGCAAAGATTTCTTCCAGGATGTGCAATTTGGTATTGTCGTCCAAGGCTTTCAACAGCAGATAATGATTCCGGCTTTCTCTCCTGCAAAAAGGACAACAAGTCACCACTGACCGAAGACAGCACCTTGTCTCTTAAAACCATGTCAGCCAGCCCATCAAATGTTTTATCAATTTTCGACAAATCAACCCATCTGGAAATGCAAAGCTTAATTGATTAAATAAATTCAGCAAAATCCTTGGCTGAATCAGGCAACAATGATTTCAGTTTCAATCTGTAACCATTTTCCTCCAGTAGATACTCTTTTTAGCAATAAAGCCATCACATCATCATAATCATTTCTAGTATGATCATCTATGGTGCAGACTGAAGTAAGAGCCTCACCCACTAATAAACTCATCAACCTGCTGGGCCATGTAGCTCTATCAATCTTAAACTCTTGGCAACATGTTTCATATCTATTTAAAAAGCATGAAATATCGTCTATATTAGGATTAAATTTGGGCAAATTTAGTTTAAAAGTAGAGGCATGGTCTTTCTTTCCAGCCTCCTCACCTGCTGGATTTACCTGTTTATGTGGAAATCTTAATTTTTCCAATTCAATTTCTGACATTCTTTGAGCATAGGATAATTTTTTATTCTCAAGTTCTTGTTGTGCCTTCATTTCTGCTTGAGCTTGTTGTGCCTTTATTTCTGCTTGAGCATGTGCCAATTTTTTTTCCTCAAGTTCATGTTCTCTTCTTTTCTCAGCTAATTCTTCTTCTCTTCTCAGCTAATTCTTCCTGTCTTTTTATTTCATCGTTAGCAAAGATTCTCTCATCTCTTGCTATGTCCTCTAACCTCTTCATTTTCTTTGCATGCTCGTTGAGAGCAAAGGTTTTGAAACCGAAGTCCTTTCCAACCTTGACAAAAAAATCCAAGGTAGCCATAATTCACTATTATTGTGACTCCAAATTGTCCAATAATACTGTAATTAATATATATTTAATATGTGAGCAATATCAGCAACAATTATTTCACCACTCAGTTTCAATCAACTGCATTGAACTATAGATGGTATATTAGGAGCACAAAAAATATAGATACAAACAAGATTACAGGAGAACAGTAGAAAGAGCCAACCCAAGAAAATACTAATGCAAAAACAAGGCAGAAATGTATACACTGTAGAAAAATGAAAAATATTTTGGCTCTACCACACTTATGACACTACAAGCACAATTTCACAACATATAATACATCTAATAAATAAAGGATAGCAAGATGGGGTGCTTAAATTTCACAAACAATAATGAAGAATAAACCAAATAAAATACAATGAACTTGACAACAACTACAAATTTACAAATAAAAAGGGCAAAACAGCTAACAGAAATGGTTATAGTAAACTCAGTAGCAGCAGTAAAACACACAGCTTTGTCATGCCGGCCCCACTATCTGAGAAAACCATACACCAAACCCTATAGAACAACCAAGAATTCACGATTGTAAATTCATGGTTCCCTCGCCAACCAACCCGCCTATCACACAAACATGTACATACAGATATACATAAAACATATAATAAAAAAGAACCCTGTCAAATGAGATTCTTCGAAACGCAAGCTGCATGGATCAATAAATTTACTTATCTGTCTTTCTGAAAAAAATTCTCCTGGGTCCAACTTCTGCCTCAGTGAAACAACGATTCAATACAAATGCAGCGCCAGGGTTAAACTTAGGATTCAAACTTGCATCCGATCAGAACCGCCATCTTGAAAATTTCTTCACTTGAAAAATTAGTCCACTGACTTTAAAATTACTGGAGCATACTGGAAACAGTTCCAAATTATACGTTCGTGATCCCGGCTTGAGGCCACTAAAAACTGATGCGTTTCGTATTATTAAAAGTTCCGGAGAAGGTCTCCGTGGCCAAAGTATACACTAAGGGATAGTCCAACTACACGAATCAGCATAACTGCAGTGAGCTGACAAACACCTCCTTCACAATTCACAAATATGCAGTTTATTATACTTGACACAAAGCTCCATGAAATCAGTTCTCGCCCAAAGGCAACTGCAGTAATAAGTAGTTGTCAAGTCCGTTCACTATCAAACGCTGGTCAATGGCAATCATACAAACTTTATTATTCATAATCCACTGGACATCTTCATGAATAGATATACATTTCCTGACTATAATAAACCAGGGACACCTCAACTAAGTATATTGATGTCCTGGTGATGGAATGATGCAGGAAAAACACAGTATACCGCAGGAGCTCAATACACATACGTCCGCTCACTTTCAAACACAAGCCACATCTCCTCTTGCAGACGATCACCTCACTTCTGCTTCAAAATGTTCGCGTCTGCCTCTACACCATATTTAATAAGTAAGTCAGTATAACCTTATCAGAAAAGGAGCCCTGTCGAGCCAACTATTATACCGACATAATCGTTATGAATTTTAATCATAACACCTGTACGTTTAACCTTTTTCATTTAAATGCAATGTAAAGCTAAAGCTGTTCAGTTTAAAAGTAAAGGAAGTTTTATCCCGAGAGATTAAATTTAATTCTCATCGAGGGTAAACTTTAAGTTAATTGGGATGGTGAAATAGAAGAGGGGGGACACATAACTGTGTCTGAGAACGCAATACTCAGAAGCGCCTTCTTTTTATTCACAGTTATTGGTGGTACCAGCAGAACGTACTATTTCTGGAACAAGACGGGATCAGTGGCCTACGCTTTAAGACAAAGAACACTGTGTAGACTTTCCTTGAAGATTCTGGGAGACGAGCTACACCCGACAACCTTGACCAGAAACGAGTGATCAGTGTGAAAAGACAGAACCGTCATTGGCAGCTAAGTTCAAATATATGCTGCCATCTGAACTTTCTTACCCTTTTCGCAATCCCAAATACGAGGATGATAATTTTTCTTTATCCATAACTATTCAAATTATTTTCAAACTGTTAAAACTAAAGTGACTATTAAATTTTGTTATTTGTAATGTTACAAAATTAACTTCGATTTGATCATTTTAAAGTTACTGCATGTTTGTCTCAGTCAATTACTACACACATTCTAAACAGAGTTATACTTGAATAAGAGAAATCCACTGAGTAAATCAGGGGTGGGGGCTTAACGAGCTGATAAATAAGTGCTTGAATTTTTCACAAAAATGGTCGGCAGGTTACAGAATGAACTTGCTTAGCGACAGACAGCATTGTTTTCGCTTACCTGAAATTCTTGTGAAGATTCCCATGTGATAGAAGCTCTACTACTCTTCTATCTACATTTCTGCTAAGAGTAATCTTGTGTACAAATAGACTCCATTGAAGCCTATATTAGATACTCTTGAGTTTGGTCACTGTTGGACCACTACTGCAAAGCAGGGGATGATATACCGTCACAGTGTGGTCAATCATGTCAAATGCTTTTTTTAAGTCAGCCTCGTAATTTTCTATCATTTACGTTCGACAGCCAGTTGTCTGCCATTTTGGTGAGAGCAGTGTGACAGGAATGTTTGGGTCTGAAACCTGACTGACTAGCTCTCAATGAGCAGTTTGTTTGTTGTTAAGTGTTGAAATGTGGTGTTGTAAATGTGTTTCTCTAGTGGTTTTGAAAGAGATGATAGAAGGGATATTGTTCTGAAACTGTTGGGATGGCTATGTGAGCAGATTTATAGAGAGGATACACTTTCGCAGATTTAAATGCTGTGGGGAAATAGTAGCGTGCAATACATTGGTTGTATACACAGGTTAAAGAGTCGCAAATGCTGGGTGCAGCGTGACGTAGAATCTTATTGCTGATACTATCAAGCCCAGATGAATTGTTTTTTAATGTCAAGATATATTTGAGAACTACATGTGCTGTTAGAAAAGTAATATGTTTTAGATCTGTTATGGTGTGTTCAGTGTTGCAGAAGGCTGTCAATTTACTAATATCGCAGTCCATTGGCTTTAGTGTCGACTTGAGATGGATAATTTCTGCTTTGAAGTGGTTACTAAAATGAGTTGCCGTGAGGGAGTAGCTTTTTGGTAAAGAGTTTAGTGACTTTGATTTGTGTCTTAGTGTTCTAATGGCTACTCAGACTTCTTTTTGTTGTTTGCTTTGTCTTGAATCATTTTTCTGAAATGTAGTTTCTTTTTCTGACGAATGAGGTATTGTACTTTGTTTCTAAGAATCCGATACCTGCTGCAATCTTTGAGCTTATGTGCTTTTCTCAATGTTGATAATATTTCGTTGGATGGTGTCTGATGGTTAAATGGTGTCTGATGGTTGAATGGTGTCTGATGGTTAAGTGGTGTCTGATGGTTAAATGGTGTTTGATGGTTGAATGGTGTCTGATGGTTGAATAAAAAGGTAAAGGTAGTGCATTAATAGATACTGCCGTAGAGGAGTGAAGTGTTAGATATTTCGCCAACTATGTCCAACTTTTTATGAGGTGAGGTGATCAATGCTCTTCCTCGCTGACCTTCTGCTTTCCCTAACTCAAGAGCAAAGTCAGATACTCATTTACAGCTAGATTGGGGCATCATCCGTTCAGCTTTCAATCTAGGTACACTTTGGCGCTCGATGGTCGAACATTTTTGTTTATTTACATCCGATAGTGTTGGTGCTACTTGCGTCCGATAGTGTTGGTGCTACTTGCGTCCGATAGTGTTGGTTCTACTTGCGAGTCTCTGTCTGTTTTCCGTGTCAGCATTTTATTTTTATAGTACTGATATTTTTTATCTCGACCTTCTCCAGACATTTAGTTGCTATTAGTTCCCAAATTTCGCAGTTCTAGTCTTCGCCATTATTATTACTGTTGGTGTGACGGAGATAAGCGATTTTTGTTTCTGTTTGTTTTTGTGTTCTAGCATACTAATAATAGTAAAATTAATCGACCCAAAAAAAAATTATTTTTTTTTGGTCTCACGGTTCCGTTATGGAGACGACGTGTTGCAAGTGTTATTCCGTTTTTTTTTTTCAAGGGAAATTACTAAAATGTAATTATGCTAACATTAAGAATGAAACTCCGAAACAAACATTAGTAAATTGAAGATAATAGTTTTGCTTTGCTCTGTTGTTATTTGAGTGAAAAGATGGTGACAGAATGGAAATGCGCAAGTATGTGGTCACAACAAAAGCATTAAAAAAAACACACACACACACATAACTATAAAAATATTTTGCCCACGTGACACGGAAAACGATCGTAAATATCTGTCACCGCCGAAGCCAAATGTCGGTTATCATGTTTATAAAGCTGCCAAATACCACTTGCGAAGGAAAAAAATAATCAGCAAAATAAATGAGCAAACAAGAACAACACAGCACTAACAGCTTATCCGAAAAGAAAAAAACAAACAAACAAGACACGCTTCTATAAGACCATAAAGAACAGCAGTAAAAACGGTGCCACGACCAACAAGTACACCCGAACAAACACTCCATTGGTTACCGAATAGTTATTTTTAGATGTCTGCTACCATCAACAGCAGAACAATAGTGAGACGACAACAAAATTAATTAATTTTATTGTAGACCAAAAACAGACGCTAACTCGATATTTCGGTTTTAACAAAACCAATTCCTCTAGTGAAAAAAAGTCTTTTCAACCGAGATTTGACAGAACAAGAAATCCCATTTGTAAATGTAATATATTCATTTCTGAATACATCACTTCCATTCGGTGGAGGAATAAAGAAAGCACTTCTTTTCTATGTCAACGGCGATGGAATGTAGGCCAGATAAAAATGTGACCTGGGATGATGGAAATATCAGCAGAGGTTGATTAAACCGGCTTTTACATAGGCGCTTCTTATGGTAATGCCCATGATCGAGCTACCTTATAGTCGGGATATGTTGCGTCACAGATATAACAGAACTAGCATTTATGTAGCGCATACGTTGAAGCTATTTGTATGCATATTAAGAACTGTCATTCTGATCATTGTTATCTTTTACTTTTGCGAAGTATGGAGCCGCCGTCAGCTTGTCCCACAAGAAACCAGCACACTGCATGTTGTTGCATGACGTCAGCGAGTTAGAAGTATGACGTAAGTGAGTTAACAAGGGTGACGTATGCTTGACTACTGGATCTTTTGGTGGAAGGATTTAGCAATGGTCAGATGTCCAGAAAAAGTGTGATTCTTTAGGATGAGTCTTTTCCCCCCAGATGAATAAATATTCGTGTGTCCAGCAATATACATAGGCGTGGGTCACGGCTGTTTGTGCCTTATACCAGAGCGCTCTTTTAGCTTCGGTGAACCGGAATTCTGACACCGGGTAATAATCTTCATGTGCACCGTAAATGATTGCTGGGGGTTTTGGCGGGGAAAATCAGCTGATGTGTGTGTAAAATCAGTAATTACATAAATCATTACACACTCGTTCTGGATAAACACAGCGCTAAAATTCTTTTGTGTACTATAACTTTGTTCTGTGTTCTATTTTTGAATGCATTTTTATTTGTTTAAAATTATTTTTGACGGAGTTACAGACTTTTGAAAACAGCGTCATCATTTGAGGAAATTCATAAAATAAGTAATCATTTTATTAATTTAATATCTAAAAATCGGCCCATTCGTTTGAGTTTATAATTATAAAGACTTCTCGAAGGGAAGCTAAAGATTATTTCCACATACTTTTTTTTTTTTTTTTGGTTTCGTATCTTGAGAATGTGTGGTAGTCAGTTTTGTGAGTTTGGTATTACAAGAACAAGCATATTGTCACCAGATTTTATAACATTTAAATCACTGTAAACGCATTCCTGATACTCGCAAATCTTAAATAAGGTTGTAAAAAATAACTTTTTGTAAAGCACCATCTGTTTTTGCATTTTCATTCATTTATAATGATATTTAGCTGCGTATATAAGCGTCAGAAAACATGTAAAGCTATAGATCGATTACTTCCACGTACTTTGATCTATCTTTCAAGTCTTGTTAATCTTGTATTTATAATATGAATGTCCTTTTTTTATTGTGTGTGAGATAAGGACTGTTCCATTAGTGTTCTTTGGTAGACAATCCTGTGCACACGACGGCTGCCAAAGAATTCTAAGTAACTGTTTGTATATCTTCTTTCATTCACAGTTCAAAGTTACAATGCAGGTAGTAAATCTAGAGAAACCAAATTCTAAATCTAATACATCCTTTTATCCATGGCTAGAGTCAGAGATACATATGATAATTTAGAAATATTTATGAGTGGTATGAAAGCTCAGATAGAGTCACTAAAAGATTTAGAGTGGGATGGTAAAAAGTTGTTGTTTTATTATTTGGGGATTATGACTTTTTGATGAAAATGTTTGATTTGTCTGGAGCTCAAGGAACATACCCATGTCTGTGGTGTCTCCAGCAAAACAAGGAAATAAAGACATCCAGAGAGCATACAACTTACAAACCAAGAAGTTTGGCCATGTTGATAAGAGATTACAATAGATATATGAAATATGGGAAAGGGAATAAAAGGCAAGTGGCACGTTACCATAATTGTTTACACAAACCAATGTTAGAGATTGAAATTGAAAATGTTGCTCCTCCTTACCTTCATATTTTATTAGGCATTGTTTTGAAACACCGCAGACTTCTAGAACAGGTAGCCGATACAATAGACGCAAAGATATTTGAGAATCCGCAAGAGATACATGCAAACATTAGTACTATTAAGAACTTGAAGAGATTTGGTAGGAACTGGAAACAGGCAGAAGAATTAGAAGCTAAAATTGAATTTTTTCAGGCAGGTATTGAACTTTGTGAGGATAAGGAGGAGACAGATAGTTTTAAAGTTAAACTTGAAAATGCACAAGATTCGCTGGCCAAACTTCAGTTTCAAGATCTGTGTGCTAGGTCTGGTCCAGTTTGCTCACACTTGGACAAGGTACTAGCCAAACACAAAATCATACCACAGGCTTATCATAGCAGAGCATTCATAGGGAATCACTGCCACATATATCTCACACAAAAAGTTTATAAAGATTTTAAAAGAGCAATCATTACACAAACACTGAAAATTACAGACAAACAAGATATAACTGACATAGCTTTTATTGCCCAAGAACAATTCAACTCACTGAACGAAGCATTTCAGAAAGTACACAACAAAATATCACACAGTAAACCAATTAGTAAAGAATCAATAACAGCATCAATAGAGACATATAGGTCTTTGTTCAGAAAGCTATTCCCCAGTAAGACAATTCCTAAACAGCACATATTAGAAAAACATTTCGCAGACTGAATCAGAACTCATGGCTTTGGAATGGGCATGCATGGAGAGCAAGGAAGAGAATTTGTACATTCCACTATATCCAAAATTGAAAGACGCGCCAGCGGTATTAAAAATATAACTTCACAATTAAAATTTATAATGGAAGCTCATCTGTTACAAATTTCTCCATCTGTGAATGTACAGATTCCTCCTATAAAAAAAGGAAGTGTGAATGATAATTGAGAGAAATTTTGGGGCTAGAGCAAATTATGGCAGTTGTTGCGTGAGAGTGACAGAATTAACAGAGTGTGGAAATCATTTAATAGGTGTATGTTTTATTTATTAAATTGAACATTTCGTTTTTCTCATGACCATACTAATTTTTACATGACCATTGTGATGTATGATTGAGATAATTGTTGGCTCTCATGTTTTGGGGACAATTGGTTGTGTTATTTTAAGTTAATAAATGTGGACTTGCAATTTAATGCTTCAATAATTAGTGTTTGACGCATGAAACCAAAACAAAACTATGATATCCATTTTCTGCAGGTTTTCTACTTTTGATTTCTGTAATTTGTTATGCATGTTGATTGTGATCGTTTTAGTGTAAATTGCATTAGAAACAAACCATAACAAAATATTTAAAAAACGTAAATTTTACACTATTTCAGACTATTATATCTTCTGTTCTAATTGTGATAAAATGTTTGTTCTTGTTCTAAAATTTACTCTAACATTTCTGGTCTAGATTTACGCAAAATTAAAGCCGGTATTTATAATAATAAAGTAGCCTAAACGCATTAATTAAGCCCTAACAAAACTAAACGCCGCCACATTTTTTTTCCTGTTAGTAAGTTGACCACGTGACCTCTGTCACGATAACTATTAATAGCGCGGTCAAGGAAAAAAAAGAAAAAAACTAAAGCGTCGCTGGCAAACAGCCGTGGGGTACGAAAGGGTTATGTATCATAAGGATACAGGATTCTTTATAATTTTCATACGTTTGTGGGATACTCGTCAATTATGCAAAAGTGAGTCATCAAATGTTTGGACCGTCTGGACAGTCATGAAGGTTTGATTATTAACGTTTTCTTGTATTGCGAGATGGGTTTCTTCCGAAGTATCATCTCATAACCCTCCACTCCCAAAGGAGCATAGGCCTTCAACAAACACATGCCAAGTCCTCCTGTCACGTGCCATCATCTCAAGTTCCTTCCACGTTTTCCTTATCATTTTCATCTCTGTTTCCAGCTCTCTTCTCCGTGTGCTTCTTGGTCTACCTCTGCCTCTCTTGTCCTGGGGGCTCCAGAACAAGGACTGCCTTGTAATGCTTTCAAAAGGTTTCCTCAGTGTGTGTCCTATCCATCGCCATCATCTTCTTCTCATCTCTTGTTCCACTGGCACTTGTCTAGTTCTTGTCATCAGTTCCACGTTGGTAACCTGGTCATACCATTTTAATCCCTTGTAGCAAAAGGTTTTTCTAGTATGATAATAGTGGTATAGGAGAAGTAGAATCTCTCTCCAGAAAGGATGAAGTTCCAGTGCCCGAGAAGTACACTGGTATCACAAGTGAGTTACAGCTGTGAATACTCTGAGCTGGACAATAGATTTAGGCTTCAGAAGTATAAGTTCATACTTTCGCTATAGTAACCCTATGTGATAATATAATTAAATTAGAAAAAGTAACTCAAAATTTAACAGTTAAAAATTTACCAAGTCAAATGAGTACAATTTCAATATTTATTATGTACATCTATATATTTTTGAAATGAGAAATGGGTGTTGGAAGATGGTAAAATGTATGATTATTTATAGTTACAAATTAAAATAATTAATAGAAAAAGTCTTGGATTTATCTTCCACTGAAATTACACAAAAGTTTGTCACAGTATCTCTTAGATATCTCTGGCTATCTAGTCCTCATCATAGACAGTCGTTTTAGAAACTGCTCACAGTGTTTGTTGGATGGATACACATAAAACTCATCTTATGTTAGCCACGTATGCTTGAGGTTCCTGAGACACACTTGAATACACAGACTGTCCTTCAGCCCGCCCTATAACTACGGGGGACTAAGGTGTGAAGATTGGTTGACCTCTAGGCTTCAGTTAGCAGGATCAACGGTCTTCAAGTCTTTAGTTTCTCGATCAGGAATGATCATAAACATTGATCATAAAAACCTGGAACAAGAGGTAATAGGTGGCTATGGTGTTCCAACAATCTCACCACCAACTGCTGTTTATGATGCGACCATGTCTTCAGTGTTTGTATATAAATGAATGAATCATGGTAGTATATTACAGAGATAGCATGATAAGATAATGTCTACTGTGCAGAATTAACAAAATACATGAATAAATCACATGTTATGATACATGGGTACGATATAACCTTTGCCTGCCACTCATGGATGCCAAGTCATTTATGTACTTGCTGGTATGTCGTAAGCTTCCAGGCAAGAATTAGCCATGATATATTTGGCTAACCAATTAATGGTTATGCTTCCTGACAATGCCGGTGGAGGTTATCTCTGGTTAGCGTCATTCCCTTTTTATTATATCTGATACAATAAAATCGTAAATAAAATCTGAAATAAAATGATATTATTCATACATATATCTTTAATAAACTTACATACCCTCTTAGGATTTATAAGCTCACGGTGAGACTATATTGGTTGAAGTTAATCTGCCCTGCATGCAGCGTGAAAAAATAACTTTTCTTGCAGATACTGTCTTCCAGTTTCTCACTCTGGCTTCTGGATTTGGTGTGTGTGATTTTCAACGCGTTGCTCTGTCCTTATATTTCAGTCTCTCGCCCGTACGAGAAAGCACCTCCTAAAGTCCAAAAAGATTTTCGTTTAATCTCACGGTTTGAGGCGATTTGAGGCAATCTGTGCTTTTCTTGTACTTGTTTTCTCTTCTGTTCACTACACACTTATATCCTTCCTTCCTTCCTTCCTAGGTATCTTTTCATTTTCCCCATATGAGGCTTTCATTCTATCCAATTTATATTTAAATCCGTTTAGGCATGTAGTTATAATGAATTTTTAAAGATTATTAGCTAACTTTTAGCAGATGTGATGACGATGAAAAATATTAATTATCTTTAAAACTATTTATATGTGAATAATATCATTTTGAATATAATTCCTAGTCTATCTCCTTTAGTGAATTATTTTTATTTACTTGATTTCCAACCAGGTGTTCTCCTGTAGTTTAAAATTTAATTTCCTGTAAATGCAAATTTTTAAAGTCGGCCATACATTCCTATATTATCTATTTCCTCATTCTTCAGTAATATTGTCTGGCTTTAACCGTAATTCACATTTCCGCCGTCTTCAAACTTCAAAGCAAGATCCGCCGAGTGTTATTACTGCGCTGTGTGTGTGTGTGTGCGTCGCGTTACACATATTTTCCACAACAAAGCAAGAGGTTACCAAATCTCGCCACATCCCTCTATTCTACGCAAGCACCCATTTATGAAAGTCTGTAGCTTTTTGGTTGTTGTTTTTGTTCTCCGTGTCTCAGAGCCATACAATAGGACTGACTTCACATTTGAGTTGAAGATTCTTGTTTTCGTGTTGGATCCGATTTCTCTTGATCTCCATACATTTCCCAATGCAATGAAAGCTCCTCTTGCTTTTTGTATTCTTATTTTGATATCACTGTCTGTCCCTCCAACCTTGTCTATATTGCTACCAAGATATGTGTACGATTCTACATCTTGTATTGGTGTATCTTCAAGTTCAACCCTGTTATCATTACATGCATTTATTCTCATTATCTTTGTCTTTTCCCTGTGTATTTTCAGACCCAATTGCTGTGACCTCTCATCGAGTGTTTTCAATTTGTCCTGCATCTGATTACGGTTATGGGACAGAAAAGCTAAGTCATCAGCAAAATCCACATCATCCAACTGCTTAGTCATAGTCCACTGGATTCCATTTCTGTTGTGTGTTGTTGATGTTCTCATAACCCGGTCTATTGCTAATAAGAAAAGAAATGGAGACAAGAGGCATCCTTGTGGCACTCCTGTTCTTATCCCAAATGGTTCTTTAAGCTGTCCTTCATGAAGAACTCTGCATGTCATGTCTTCATATGTTTTCTTTATTAAATTAATGATCTTCAGGGGAACTCCATAATGCCACATCAATTTCCAAAGTGATTCTCTGTCTTCACTGTCAAATGCTCACCAATCAACAACCAACCTTCAACAACTATGATGATGATGATTTTTTGTTATGTTTTTCTGTACAAATCTGCAATATTATTAATCGCTTTATTACCATCACCTTCCACTTGTTCCATTTATCAGTAAAGAGACATACAGTTTCCCATCGTTTGGCACACATGTTGCAGTGGGTAGCATCAGCTCGTTGGTGTCAGGATTTATTTAATACCAATTACCCATCAGCCCTCTTGTAGCTGTCAGGGGTCTTTGAAGAGACAAAGAAAGAAGAGGCTAATAATGTTCCCTTAGGCATGAGGGTACTCATATGAGATGTGTGCATGAGGCTGACGACCTCATGACGTGAAACAAATTGCTACTGATTTCACCGTTTTAAGATGATATAAATGCTTTGGTGCAGGTTTCCTACAAGAGGAGATGCTGCAATGGCTATTCCATACTTCATAGGAAGTACACACGGAAATGATGATGGTGATGGTGATGGTGTTGATGATGGTGATGATGATGGTGATGGTGATGATGATGATGATGATGATGATGATGATAATAATAATGATGACGATGATGGTGATGATGATTATGGTGATGATGATGGTGGTGGTGATGATGATGATGAGGAGGGTGATCATGATGGTGATGATGGTGATGATAATAATGTTGACGATGATGGTGACGATGGTTATGATGATAAATCGTTCATCATCCTCTCTTCCGCCGACCTTGCTAGCAACCAGGTAAAAAGGTAGTCCCATAGCAAATACTGCCGTGTGAGAGTGAAGTGTTAGAGACTTCACTATACTAGTGTCCATCATCGACAGGTGGCATGACCAGTTCCATTCCTTGCTGCCTTTTCCTTCCCTAACTCGAGTGGCAAGTCAGGTACCTATTTACAGCTGGGTAGACTGAAGCGTACCAATACAATGAATCTAACCCGGCACCGTTGCCGCGAGAGACCAGAGCTCTAACCACTCTGTCAATCGGATCATTCATTTTTGGTGGCTTTCATTGCACTATCATCAAGAGGAGCTTGGAACAATTTGTTTTAAAATTGTTAAACTGTGTTTTGTATTTATCTCTCTGCATAGCTGTTCTATTGTTATGATTTCATTACCTTCAGTGTTCTTTCTGTGGAATTCTGCCTCTTACGGTATCATTAATAGTTTTTATTTAAGTGTCTCGTCTTAAAAAAGGTGAATTTATTTATTGTGTGTGTGTTTTTTTTCTTCATATATGTCCATCTCTGAGCGTCCGATTGATTGGTTTAGCTGTTAGATCACTTGCCTCTTGTGGATAAAGTTACCGGGTTCCGGGTTCAAAACCTAGTACCGTCATGCTCCATTGTACCCAGCTGTAAATTTGTACCTGATTCTGCTCTTGAGTTATGGAAGGTAAAGGCAGCAAGGAAAGGGAACTGGTGACTCCACCTCAATAAAGCACAACCTTGTATGGTGAATTCTCTAATACTTCATTCCCCTACGTCAGTATCTGCTATGGGACTACATTGACCTTTTATGTCCTTCTCAAGGTCAATTTCTTACTGTTCCATTGTTAATAGGCATTTATCTTGATTTAATTAGGTAGATTCCCCCCCCCCCCCCCCCCAACCGAAACACTTAAAAACGTTGATTGTCCGACTAATTAGCCCCCTGATGAAAATACATTTCTGATAGGAATGATAACGGGTCGTTCACATATGATGTCATGCAATTTTTGCCATTTTTTTTACCCCATCCCTCCCCTCCCCTCCTTATCACATGTCGTCACAAAACTCCAGACGACCCCCACCCCCTTTTTTCCCTTACGTGACGTCACAAATCTCTTATTCCCAACCCCCATTTTTTCCTTTTTTTTTTTTTTTTTTTTTTTGTAATACAGTAATGATAAGCACCAACGTAATCTCGTTAACTTTATCTCTTGGCTTTTAACCCTATTTGTTAACCTTAATATCTCTCTATCTCGTTTTTCTATTTTCTTCATAATATCTCTATGTTTCTTCATAATTTAACATCGCTCTTACCTCATTCTAAACTTGTTTATCTGTTTTAACCGAGTATGTGTCAGTCACGTTCATGCCTTAAAATCTCTCTGTCCCTTTAAAAACTTAACTTCTCTCCGTCTCTTTAAAACGTAACATCACTTGATGTGTGCTGTTTATTAGGATGCATGACCAAAGCATAGGAGAGCAAAATCACATCCTACGAGATGAAATCCTTAAGAAAAATGATTAATGACACCAGGAGAGACAGAATGAGAAATGATTAATGACACCAGGAGAGACAGAATGAGAAATGATTAATGACACCAGGAGAGACAGAATGAGAAATGATTAATGACACCAGGAGAGACAGAATGAGAAATGATTAATGACACCAGGAGAGACAGAATGAGAAATGATTAATGACACCAGGAGAGACAGAATGAGAAATGATTAATGACACCAGGAGAGACAGAATGAGAAATGATTAATGACACCAGGAGAGACAGAATGAGAAATGATTAATGACACCAGGAGAGACAGAATGAGAAATGATTAATGACACCAGGAGAGACAGAATGAGAAATGATTAATGACACCAGGAGAGACAGAATGAGAAATGATTAATGACACCAGGAGAGACAAAAAGAGAAATGATTAATGACACCAGGAGAGACAGAATGAGAAATGATTAATGACACCAGGAGAGACAGAATGAGAAATGATTAATGACACCAGGAGAGACAGAATGAGAAATGATTAATGACACCAGGAGAGACAGAATGAGAAATGATTAATGACACCAGGAGAGACAGAATGAGAAATGAGAAGGAGAAAGGATTAATGACACCAGGAGAGACAGAATGAGAAATGATTAATGACACCAGGGGATTAATGACACCAGGAGAGACAGAATGAGAAATGATTAATGACACCAGGAGAGACAGAATGAGAAATGATTAATGACACCAGGAGAGACAGAATGAGAAATGATTAATGACACCAGGAGAGACAGAATGAGAAATGATTAATGACACCAGGAGAGAGAGAATGAGAAATGATTAATGACACCAGGAGAGACAGAATGAGAAATGATTAATGACACCAGGGGAGACAGATTGAGAAATGATTAATGACACCAGAGGAGACAGAATGAGAAATGATTAATGCACCCAGAAAGACAGAATGAGAAATGATTAATGACACCAGGAGAGACAGAATGAGAAATGATTAATGACACCAGGAGAGACAGAATGAGAAATGATTAATGACACCAGGAGAGACAGAATGAGAAATGATTAATGACACCAGGGAGACAGATGAGAAATGATTAATGACACCAGGAGAGACAGAATGAGAAATGATTAATGACACCAGGAGAGACAGAATGAGAAATGATTAATGACACCAGGAGAGACAGAATGAGAAATGATTAATGACACCAGGAGAGACAGAATGAGAAATGATTAATGACACCAGGAGAGACAGAATGAGAAATGATTAATGACACCAGGAGAGACAGAGACAGAATGACATCAGGAGAGAATGAGAAATGATTAATGACACCAGGAGAGACAGAATGAGAAATGATTAATGACACCAGGAGAGACAGAATGAGAAATGATTAATGACACCAGGAGAGACAGAATGAGAAATGATTAATGACACCAGGAGAGACAGAATGAGAAATGATTAATGACACCAGGAGAGACAGAATGAGAAATGATTAGTGGAGAAATGATTAATGACACCAGGAGAGACAGAATGAGAAATGATTAATGACACCAGGAGAGACAGAATGAGAAATGATTAATGACACCAGGAGAGACAGAATGAGAAATGATTAATGACACCAGGAGAGACAGAATGAGAAATGATTAATGACACCAGGAGAGACAGAATGAGAAATGATTAATGACACCAGGAGAGACAGAATGAGAAATGATTAATGACACCAGGAGAGACAGAATGAGAAATGATTAATGACACCAGGAGAGACAGAATGAGAAATGATTAATGACACCAGGAGAGACAGAATAAGAAATGATTAATGACACCAGGAGAGACAGAATGAGAAATGATTAATGACACCAGGAGAGACAGAATGAGAAATGATTAATGACACCAGGAGAGACAGAATGAGAAATGATTAATGACACCAGGAGAGACAGAATGAGAAATGATTAATGACACCAGGAGAGACAGAATGAGAAATGATTAATGACACCAGGAGAGACAGAATGAGAAATGATTAATGACACCAGGAGAGACAGAATGAGAAATGATTAATGACACCAGGAGAGACAGAATGAGAAATGATTAATGACACCAGGAGAGACAGAATGAGAAATGATTAATGACACCAGGAGAGACAGAATGAGAAATGATTAATGACACCAGGAGAGACAGAATGAGAAATGATTAATGACACCAGGAGAGACAGAATGAGAAATGATTAATGACACCAGGAGAGACAGAATGAGAAATGATTAATGACACCAGGAGAGACAGAATGAGAAATGATTAATGACACCAGGAGAGACAGAATGAGAAATGATTAATGACACCAGAGGAGACAGAACGAGAAATGATTAATGACACCAGGAGAGACAGAATGAGAAATGATTAATGACACCAGGAGAGAGACAGAATGAGAAATGATTAATGACACCAGGAGAGACAGAATGAGAAATGATTAATGACACCAGGAGAGACAGAATGAGAAATGATTAATGACACCAGGAGAGACAGAATGAGAAATGATTAATGACACCAGGAGAGACAGAATGAGAAATGATTAATGACACCAGGAGAGACAGAATGAGAAATGATTAATGACACCAGGAGAGACAGAATGAGAAATGATTAATGACACCAGGAGAGACAGAATGAGAAATGATTAATGACACCAGGAGAGACAGAATGAGAAATGATTAATGACACCAGGAGAGACAGAATGAGAAATGATTAATGACACCAGGAGAGACAGAATGAGAAATGATTAATGACACCAGGAGAGACAGAATGAGAAATGATTAATGACACCAGGAGAGAGAATGAGGAGAGAGAATGAGAAATGATTAATGACACCAGGAGAGACAGAATGAGAAATGATTAATGACACCAGGAGAGACAGAATGAGAAATGATTAATGACACCAGGAGAGACAGAATGAGAAATGATTAATGACACCAGGAGAGACAGAATGAGAAATGATTGAACGAGAACTGATTAATGACACCAGGAGAGACAGAATGAGAAATGATTAATGACACCAGGAGAGACAGAATGAGAAATGATTAATGACACCAGGAGAGACAGAATGAGAAATGATTAATGACACCAGGAGAGAAAGAATGAGAAATGATTAATGACACCAGGAGAGACAGAATGAGAAATGATTAATGACACCAGGAGAGACAGAATGAGAAATGATTAATGACACCAGGAGAGACAGAATGAGAAATGATTAATGACACCAGGAGAGACAGAATGAGAAATGATTAATGACACCAGGAGAGACAGAATGAGAAATGATTAATGACACCAGGAGAGACAGAATGAGAAATGATTAATGACACCAGGAGAGACAGAATGAGAAATGATTAATGACACCAGGAGAGACAGAATGAGAAATGATTAATGACACCAGGAGAGACAGAATGAGAAATGATTAATGACACCAGGAGAGACAGAATGAGAAATGATTAATGACACCAGGAGAGACAGAATGAGAAATGATTAATGACACCAGGAGAGACAGAATGAGAAATGATTAATGACACCAGGAGAGACAGAATGAGAAATGATTAATGATTAATGACACCAGGAGAGACAGAATGATGAGAAATGATTAATGACACCAGGAGAGACAGAATGAGAAATGATTAATGACACCAGGAGAGACAGAATGAGAAATGATTAATGACACCAGGAGAGACAGAATGAGAAATGATTAATGACACCAGGAGAGACAGAATGAGAAATGATTAATGACACCAGGAGAGACAGAATGAGAAATGATTAATGACACCAGGAGAGACAGAATGAGAAATGATTAATGACACCAGGAGAGACAGAATGAGAAATGATTAATGACACCAGGAGAGACAGAATGAGAAATGATTAATGACACCAGGAGAGACAGAATGAGAAATGATTAATGACACCATGAGAGAGACAGAATGAGAAATGATTAATGACACCAGGAGAGACAGAATGAGAAATGATTAATGACACCAGGAGAGACAGAATGAGAAATGATTAATGACACCAGGAGAGACAGAATGAGAAATGATTAATGACACCAGGAGAGACAGAATGAGAAATGATTAAATGAGAAATGATTAATGACACCAGGAGAGACAGAATGAGAAATGATTAATGACACCAGGAGAGACAGAATGAGAAATGAGAAATGATTAATGACACCAGGAGAGACAGAATGAGAAATGATTAATGACACCAGGAGAGACAGAATGAGAAATGATTAATGACACCAGGAGAGACAGAATGAGAAATGATTAATGACACCAGGAGAGACAGAATGAGAAATGATTAATGACACCAGGAGAGACAGAATGAGAAATGATTAATGACACCAGGAGAGACAGAATGAGAAATGATTAATGACACCAGGAGAGACAGAATGAGAAATGATTAATGACACCAGGAGAGACAGAATGAGAAATGATTAATGACACCAGGAGAGACAGAATGAGAAATGATTAATGACACCAGGAGAGACAGAATGAGAAATGATTAATGACACCAGGAGAGACAGAATGAGAAATGATTAATGACACCAGGAGAGACAGAATGAGAAATGATTAATGACACCAGGAGAGACAGAATGAGAAATGATTAATGACACCAGGAGAGACAGAATGAGAAATGATTAATGACACCAGGAGAGACAGAATGAGAAATGATTAATGACACCAGGGGAGACAGAATGAGAAATGATTAATGACACCAGGAGAGACAGAATGAGAAATGATTAATGACACCAGGAGAGACAGAATGAGAAATGATTAATGCACCAGGAGAGACAGAATGAGAAATGATTAATGACACCAGGAGAGACAGAATGAGAAATGATTAATGACACCAGGAGAGACAGAATGAGAAATGATTAATGACACCAGGAGAGACAGAATGAGAAATGATTAATGACACCAGGAGAGACAGAATGAGAAATGATTAATGACACCAGAGGAGACAGAATGAGAAATGATTAATGACACCAGGGTAGACAGAATGAGAAATGATTAATGACACCAGGAGAGACAGAATGAGAAATGATTAATGACACCAGGAGAGACAGAATGAGAAATGATTAATGACACCAGGAGAGACAGAATGAGAAATGATTAATGACACCAGGAGAGACAGAATGAGAAATGATTAATGACACCAGGAGAGACAGAATGAGAAATGATTAATGACACCAGGAGAGACAGAATGAGAAATGATTAATGACACCAGGAGAGACAGAATGAGAAATGATTAATGACACCAGGAGAGACAGAATGAGAAATGATTAATGACACCAGGAGAGAGACAGAATGAGAAATGATTAATGACACCAGGAGAGACAGAATGAGAAATGATTAATGACACCAGGAGAGACAGAATGAGAAATGATTAATGACACCAGGAGAGACAGAATGAGAAATGATTAATGACACCAGGAGAGACAGAATGAGAAATGATTAATGACACCAGGAGAGACAGAATGAGAAATGATTAATGACACCAGGAGAGACAGAATGAGAAATGATTAATGACACCAGGAGAGACAGAATGAGAAATGATTAATGACACCAGGAGAGACAGAATGAGAAATGATTAATGACACCAGGAGAGACAGAATGAGAAATGATTAATGACACCAGGAGAGACAGAATGAGAAATGATTAATGACACCAGGACAGATGAGACATGATTAATGATGAGACAGAAGAAATGATTAATGACACCAGGAGAGACAGAATGAGAAATGATTAATGACACCAGGAGAGACAGAATGAGAAATGATTAATGACACCAGGAGAGACAGAATGAGAAATGATTAATGACACCAGGAGAGACAGAATAGAAGATCTAGTGTCAAGGCATGGGGAAGAGCAAGAGACAGATATATAGACAACATCACATAAATTCTACAACAACGCCGACTCACAGCAGCCGCCCGTGCGACACAGTTAGCTAAAGAGCGAATAGATGGATAACTCTCTCCGTCGTGGATTCCACACCACAGATTAGTTCTTCAGCAGCCAGTAATGCGACAAAATGACTAGATGAAGGGTGCTTAAACCTGAGACGAACAATGACAAGGCTTATGCCTTGTATCCTTAGATGGAATGCCCCAGCGAAAGACATCACGGGAAGATCCGACTAATCAACGGGGATTTGAGATTCCATTTACAAGTAAATTTGCCGACGATGCTCTTTTCATACCGACTTTTTTACGCGATGGAAGTAATTTGCCAAGACTAGTCACCTCTCAGCCAGTGGCGTAGATACGGCCCCCAGAAGACTGGAAGAGTGGGGCAGAAAGATACAGAAAATCGAAATTTTTTTGTCAACTGTTTTGTGCTGTATTCCTGTCTTGTCATAAAAGGAACAATTCTCCTTACAAGCCAGACCGACTTTGACCTTATTTATACATCTAAAATCTAACTGATAGGCGAAACGTGATCTAGGTTCCAATTTGTCTGCAGTTTCCACTCCAATTAAGTTGCTACCTACTTGCGGGAAATTTAGCAGATAGGGTAGGTTTAAACATTTAGCTAAGTAGACAGTCGCCTAGGACTGCAAAATTTGGAGAGGCAGCAAACTCAAATGAACTAAAAATTTCGTATAACGAAAAAAAGTCGCAATTGCGAGAAAACAATTTCTGCGGCCATTCTACACCATTGTAAATAAGCATGCATAAATATATTTCTATTAGCATATGTATGTGCATATTTTATTCCCTTGGGTTTGTGTATGTGTATGTAAGTATACATAAACTACTTCGGGGCGCCAAATGAGATCGTGCCTAGGGCGCCAGATGAGCTGTTTGCCAAGGGCGTCAAATACCCAAACACCGGCCCTGGTTGCAGTCCACACCTGAAAGGTGTTTTCGATATCGTCATTTGTGAAAACCACACCTTAGAGGGGCACCGACAGTAATGACGCGTGTGTGAATGTGTGTGTATATGTTTTGATGCGACTTTAGTTTTGAGTCCGGAAGATGCTAGAAACACCAGTAAAGTTTTACCACTCCTAACAGCAGACTTCAATGATTTCAATGAGTTTTGTCCCATTTGTGTACTGTAAGGTTGTGTGTGTGTGGTGTGTGATTGTGTGTATGTGTGGTGTGTTAGTGTGTGTGTGCGCGTATGCATGTGTGTGGTGTGTGTGTGTGCTCGTGTGCGTGTGTGTGTATGTGTGTGCTTATGTGTGTGCTTATGTGTGTGTGAGCGAGCTTTCAACGCACATTTTAGTTGTCTCCGTCATGGGAGAGTGTAGATGTCGAGGCCACCAAATGTTAAAAGTCTATTTCTATGTGCCACCACTGTTGCAATAGCTTTTTCTATGTGGTACTAACAATCAATATAACCACCAAATGTTAACTATGGAAATGTTACCTCTGTAATGTTACAATGGAATATAACTTGGACTGACACTCAAGACAGTACATACGCGAATGAAATAACTTGACAGAAGTCTGGGTCACAGTTCCATTACATATAATCTCAACAGCATAGTCCTGGACATCAGCAACAATACTACAAATACTTGCATAATTAGAATATGTAGTACAGTCATCCTTACGTACTGGTAACAACTGCATTCAATGTAAGTGCAGCATTCACCCCCTCGCACATAAATCTCTATCTCTGATCTATATTCAATGTAAGTGCGGCATTCACTCCTCGCACATAAATCTCTATATGGTCTGTATACAATGTAATGCAATGTAAGTGCGGCATTCACTCCTCGCACATATATTTCTATCTCTGGCCTAACCACCAGGCATCCAAGTTCCTCCAGAACTTCACAGCACGGGAAAATCACAACGCGCTTACGTAGACCTCCTATTGGCGCGGGAAAGCCAACAACGCGCATTCAAATAATAGCATATAATGGTCCTAACATAGACCTCCTTCTGACACGGGAAAACAACGTGTCTTTTTAATCCAAAGTGCGGCATTCCCTCCTCGCACATATATCTATACCTCTGGTCTAATCACCAGGCATCCAAGTTCCTCCTGAACTTTACAGCGTGGGAAACCCACAACGCGCTTATAAATAATAATATATAAAGGCCTTGTAAATACACCTTACGCGAAACATCATCGCGTCACATCCAATATATTATAATGAAAATCACATACACTATTCACATACTCTAGAAACACCAACCGTCTCCCTCAACGGATGGCCACAGACTCCCCTTTAACAACTCGGTATTCTTCTCTGACACGTATGCTAACTTCATTCACTTCGCACGCTTTTCTCATGTCCTGTAAACCTCAATTCACACATGAACGCCCCTGAGTATTCTTCAACCATACTCTACGTGCTTCTAACAGTGAACTTTTAAATGTCACATTCCAAGCTTGCATACTTCAATAAAAATACACTCTAAACAGAGTTACACCTTTCTCTACCCACACACATGTATATATACGTCATGTATCTCATGACCTTTAGCTTTCCATAGGAAAGCCCCCTATATATTATTATTTGACTGAAACGTTTGTAACCAACAGTGAAAAAATCCCGTCAATATTTCGAGGAAAATGCGGAAAATGCGCGCATTGCACCGCTAAAGCTAAAATGAACACCAATTAAAACAGAACTCAGGCCTTTCAAAATTTTTTTCTTGGTACATTGATCATTGACCATAAGTCACGATAAGTTTGATTATAACGTAGCAATGAAGTTGACATGGATTGGAAAGGAATGAAATAACCACGAGAATTAGTGTCGTAGCCAGGTCATGCAGCAAAAAGAGTACACCATAATTATTTGCCATCATGTTTTGACGGGTTACTTGCTGTTAGAAACTTTAAGACTAAAAGGTTTATATTCTATGACGGCACACATTTAAGTATGACTTTAACTCCTTGGTTGTCTTATTTGCTTTTCTCCGTGTTTCGCAGCCATCACAATAGAACTTACTTAGCATCTGAATTGACGATTGTGATTCTGTGTTGGACTTTTCCTATATTGGTAAGCTTGTCATACCATTTCAATCCTTCTACTCAACGCAATAGAATCTTTGGTTGCAAAGGTTGTAATAGCCAGGAACAGTAGTGAGGATAAGCTCTCACAGCAGATAAATGCTTTCATGGAACGCGCCTCAGATAGGCACTGACAACCAAGCCCAGCTCCCGGTCTTCGTGCGTGGCTCAGTTTAAGCTCGGCGGAACTGTTTCTGCTGACAGGAGAAGGGGCGAAGGCGAATCACTGGCGCCTTAAAGCCAGCAGCTTTGAGCAGAAAGAGCTCGTTATCCTTGCTTGGTAGACTCTCTAAGGAGAAGGTAATACTCTGAATTCAACCACCACTGCCTTGCAGGAATATCCGTTAACGGGACAGGATTCGGAAAAAAAGACTTGAGTATAAACCCGGACGGGACAAAACCCTGAGTATATGTGGTGGTTTTAGAGGTTATTGATGTTAAAAAGTAAGAGTCAACAGAGTGAGGTCAAGCTATGTAAGTCCCTGAGTCTAATAGTTGATGATGATGATGTATTCTCAGGGTACCTAACCGCTACCACTCTCAGATCTCACTCTGTGTAATATTTTAGGTTCTATTATGTTATATGGCTACGTGTCTAGGGTAATGTTTGTATGGTGATATGCTGATAACTTAAACACAACTGTAACTCAATATAATGAACTTAAGTAAGACAGTGGTTAAAGTTATAAAATTACTTTACAATTTTTATTTTCCTGATCCTCAATTTTTTTTTTTTTTTTTTGGAAACAGGAATGTTCAACTCAAAAGAAATATGTTTATATACAAATTTAAATAAATATGAAGGACATCTTGTCCAATAAATTATTTTGCAGCTCCAGGTTATGTCTCATGTGGTAATAGGTGATGCAACCCTGCAACAAGAGGAACAATTCCTCCCTAAGTACACTTTTTAATATATCTCCTCAACTAACAACTAAACATCATTAAGCATTCTTTGTGATCAGTTGCATGTGCTAACCAATAGCTTCAGTCCCTAATTTTATGTGACTTCTTCACACTCAGTGAGTACCTTCTCCTTCCCACATGGCTTCAACGCCCCTGTCACTTTAAACCTTTGTTATCTTACATATCATCAGCTGGGGTACACACTTTTCTTTTTCTCTTTCTAGTGATCTGTTAACTCTTTTAGTATGACATCCTATTCATTTTTTTCAAGGGTTACTGGAACACTGTGGCCTGCAGAAGAGTGCCAGTAGTTTCTGGACTTACAATCGTATGAATTGTAATGGTAATATGCAAACACAATGTAAATTCATTCTCCCCCATTCAAGCGGGGAAATTATTTGAGCTTGGGGTACATAGATCCATTTCATCACAGTTTAAACCCGGAGTCAGAATCCCTATGGCAGTCTAATGTTGATGGGGGACTCTGTTCTGATTCTCCGTTACTCACACAGTAGTGCGAAAAGTAACATCATCTATAGATCAGAGAAACATAATGATATATAAACTGTGTTTTCTTAAACCTCCTATCAGTTGTCACTCAGAATTTTTGGATAGTCTAGGCACGTAGTTCTAAAACCATTGTGGAAAATGTGTTAATAGCATTCGTGGGGATTTTCATTCTGATTTTCTGGTAATAGAAATTAGTGTTAACATGATTTAAAAGTGTTAAGCTTTTACCTGTATAATTCACTTAGATTTTATAGCGTTAAAACTAGTGAAATAAAATAACGAGTAGCTATTTCATACCAGATGTTCAGTTATAATGTTAATTTTCACCACATGCTTTCTCACACAAGAAGAGACGGTTTTAGCTGACTGAGTTAAATTCTAGGCGCGACTGATAGTGACAGAAAAGAATTCACGTTTTATTTCATTGTGCATATTTATTATAAGTGACTATTATTTAATACCACTCGATGACTAACAGACGCCAACCAATTTAACAGCTATTAACGACAGGCGATACTTTGTGTAAGTGCGTGTATGGAAATTAAATAATAGTTAACATTGTACGCTGATTGCCAGGGTGTGCAAGGGGCAGGGAGAGTTGCATAACTCCCTCCGACCTGAAAACTCAGCGCTAGCGACGGGCGATAGGGTAGAGTAAATTTATTTTTTTTAGACCGAAAGGGAGGCATCAAAGAAGAGTTGGCCACTCGAAAAGCAGCAGCTGGGAGACTTTTTCAGGCCATAAATCGAGGATTCCTCAGCAAGAGAGAGCTTGGTAAGAAAACGAAGATGGCTGTATACCGCTCCACCTATGTCCCAGTCTTGACATATGGATGCGAGTCATGGGCAATGACTACAACCCACAAAAGCCAGATCCAAACCTCAGAAATGAGGTATCTGAGGAAGATGGTTGAAGTAACAAGAACAGACATGGTCCGCAACTAGACGATACGTCAAGGCCTAAATCCCACCCCCTGCAAACCCAAGTAGAACAGTCCCAACTAAGATGGTTTGGCCATGTCTGCAGAATGGAGAAGATCAGATACCACGACAAGCATGAGAAACAAAGAGCCAGGGATCCAGACCCGCAGGACGACCCAGAGTCCGCTGGGAGGACAACATTAGACAATCTTTGAAGGACCGAGGACTAGAATGGAACCAGGCCAGGAGGAAGACTGCCGATAGGATAGTCTGGCGCTCTCTCTTCCAAACCTCTACACCTCACGGTAGAAGAGGAACGACTAAGTAAGTAAGTAAGGAAACATAGTAGTTCCAAGGGATATCACCAAGAGTAGGTAAGAGTGATCGAGTGGCCACTGTACGAAAGAGAGAGTGAATATTTTCTTTGTTACAGGGACTTTACCAAAATTGGATTTGCTTAAACTTGTTAACTTTGCTGGGTAGCATATACCGTGTTTCCCCGAAAATAAGACCTACCCCGAAAATAAGCCCTAGCACGATTTTTCAGGATGCTTTTAATATAAGCCCTACCCCGAAAATAAGCCCTAGTGCCCTACCCCGAAAATAAGCCCTAGTGCATTTCCCCGAAAATAAGCCCTAGTGCATTTCGTCAGCTAGAATGAGAGACTTGTTGCCGAATGGCCAGTCGGAGTACAGACGCCACTAGTGCGCACTTGATAATGAACGGATGTGGTTCATAATTCAATACGTCACTCGTGTGAAATAAAGAAGCAGAATTTTGGCGCCAGCAATTTCTCGTCGCTTTTGTGTGTGCCATCGTTCTTAAGTCTCATAATTTTTGTTGCCACACCTGTCTCGTAAGTCTTTAATTAACACTTGATTTAATGGTAGACTTAAGAGAATAATATTTTGACACCCAGACAAGATGAGTGCAAAAAGAAAGAGCTATTCCGTCGATTACAAGAAAGGAATCGTTAAAGACTCCCGGAGCAAGAATCTTACGGCTTTCTTCAAAGAGAAGAAGCTTGATCTCCGAATGGTTCGAAAATGGCGAGCAGAGTACTATAACCTCAGTCAACAAGTGGAATAAGGAAATGCTAAGAAGCGCAAGTGTGGATCAGGTCGGCAACCATTACTTTATGAACTGGAAGACATCACCTGTGAATTGATTGCTGACAGGAGAGCAAAGACTTTGGTTGTGCGCAAGGCTGATATTCAAGCATTTGCCCTTGCAATGGCACCACATTTAGAAATATCCCCAGAAGAGTTCAAAGCATCACAACACTGGCTGGATGGCTTCCTTCAGCGATATAAACTGTCTTTAAGAAAATCGACAACACTGTTCAAGCTGGAAGATACTGAAGTTATTAAACGTGCACTTGCATTCAAGTACTTTGTTGATGGCATCGACTTTTCTAAATACCAACTCTCCAACATGATTGCCATGGATGAAACTGCAGTGTTTATGGGTCTAGGATCTCAAACGAAAATTGATCAGACGGGTGCCTCGTCAATCTACATTTCGTAGACTGGTTACGAAAGTGCACGTGTTACCTGTATTTTGGCAGTTTATCTGGATGGAAGAAAAGCCCCCACCTCTAATCATCATTAAAGGCAAGAAAGATAACATTGAATGTGTTTCAGGCATTTATGTTCTTGAAACCGAAAAAGCCTGGTGCACACAAGCAGTTATAAGGAAGTGGGTCGATTTGATGCTGCCTCTTGTTTTGCGAGGTGGTCAACGAGGTCTGCTAGTCTGGGATTCAGCCAGCACTCACCGCGCTAAAGACATGAAGAACTTTCTTGCAGAGCGAAGAATAGATCAAATAATGATTCCCGCAGGAATGACTTCTTATCTCCAGACTCTTGATATTGCAATAAACAAGCCATTCAAGGACCATTTGCGCATAGAAATCAACGACTACATTGAAAATAGAATAAGGGGAAAATCAGTGTGGAAACTTTGTGAAGCCTAGTTTGCAGGAGGTCTTGACTTGGGTGAAGAATTCATGGGATAAAATCACTGACAGCTGTGTTACCAATGCACTACGAGCAGGCTACATGGACAAGAAATGCTCATTTAAGGAAAGCTTTATTGCTGGACATGAGAGAATGGGGCCAATGGTTCTACAGGAAATTGAATTGCAAGAAATTCAGGCCGGAATTCGGGATTTGGAGAGTTATGACGATGTTCCAGAAGAAGATGACATGACTGTATCTGAATAAATGTAGAATTTTGTACATGAATAAATGTAGATTTTTGTATTTTTTAATATAAGCCCTACCCCGAAAATAAGCCCTAGTGCATTTTTTGAAGCAAAAATTAATATAAGACGCGGTCTTATTTTCGGGGAAACACGGTAGTAGGAACCTGTTTACTTTACTGTCTACTCTGTAACATAGTGCTAACTTTTGACCTTTGGGTTATTAACATTTTTGGGTTCTTTTCTCCATAGGAGGAGGGCACATTTATTCTGCTATTTCATATGTATGTAAATCTTTTTTTTATTTGATCTTTCTTTAGATATTTGATGTTGTCAAGTTTAAATGATAATAAACAACAAAAGAAACTTAACTTTGTGTGTTGGTCAGACCCATATCCAGTTAACCGTAGTTTTTCACGTTTGTGTGTCTTGTTGTCACATAGCTGTGTGTGTGTGTAGTTAAACTTATATTTATATGTATGAGGAGGGCAAGGTTGTCTTGTACTAAATTATAGTCGTATAGATAGGCTGGAAAAGAGAAACTTACTTATTCCATAGACATATTTTGTTCCTTAAACTATCACCCGTGAAATCTATTTCTCATACCTATTTCTCGCGTACTTATCAAAATCCACTCTACTCAGACGGGACAAAAATAACTCACAACCTATCTGTACGACAGAATGGTGGCTCGTGTCCAGGATTTGATCTAAGTCTGAGTCTAGATTAATGACTAACGTCTGTTATTGTATCTTAGTCTAACTCTAGATAGAGTGTGTTGTGCGTCCTGTGTTGTGAGTAAAAAATAGTAATAATAATTATCCCCTAGACAACGTTCTTATTTACTGGGTTCTGACCACACAAATTAGAAATTTCTTTCTTTCTACAGCATCTTATAGATTACATACAGTTCGACTTTGATGGTGATCTTTGTTGGAGATTGATATATAATAATTTGTGTACAAAAAGACCGCTGGTACGCGTGATTGTTTAACAATCACAAATTTTATTGGAGCAGTCGGGCCTGAGCATAGCAAAGGAAGTGCATTGAGTAGTTGCCAAGTTAATCGCTTTCCCTAGCTCCAGACTGATTCCAGGTGTGGGTGAGTGTGGTGGATTAAAAATAAGGAATTTTTTTCCCTTAGTTTTAACATTTTTCCACAGTAGTAATAGTAGATTTACAGTTTTTAGCCTGATATACCATCTCTATCTATATATACCTATTCGTACTGTGCGGACGTGTTTTTATTTGGCTCTACATTTTGGATATTTTATTGAAGTTGTTCCCATTTAATATTGATGGTTTATACATCCATGTGTTGGCGGTTTTATTTGACATATAATAAAATAGTTTATATTGTAAATGTGTTAAATTCACGTATAAATATTGTGTTTTTTCTGTATGGAATGTCGGTAGAAGCGTTCATCGTGTCTTGCCACCATTTGTCGATATATGGAAAACTACTGTAACACATTCCAAATGCTGACGGTGACCTTCTGGCTAGAGAACAATAGACAATGCTAAATCACAGGGCTTGTCCGCTCTCAAGCATGTAATGTGATCATGGCGAGCGGGGACAACAGCGTCTTCGTATCAGGAATTTTTATATCGGTGTATTCATTTTTGGACTGCAAATGCCTTCTACCATGCTTTTAACAATGACCACGTGACTCGTCACTGACCGCTGTAAAGAAGAGACGGTGTATTTTCTTGACTACTAGCCCCTCTTAAACAAATAAGTTTTCCAGCGGATCAATGTATTTCACTGGCAATTAATCCCAGCGGGCATGTAAACATGTCACACTTAGAGATCGGCCATGGCTCGCAGGTAACGAAAGCTGCTAGGGACTGTAGATTGCGCCCGTCCACGATCAAAAATTACTCCTTAGACCAAAACAGAGCTCTTCGCGTTAAACTTCAGGGATTTAACAATGAGTCGGATTTAACCTTTAAAATAGCAAATGACGGTAAATATGCTACTGTACTCTTCCACAATACATATCATTATGAGGCATTTCGCAAAACGTGTACCAAATACTACCAGAATGACCACGTCGAGACGAGAGCAAATAAACAAAGTGCCTTTGTAGAAGATTTCATCACAACACCACTACTATCTGAGCACCTTTATCATACAAAAAACAAGATAATGGCTCAAGGAACTGCCACTGTTATTGAGTCATGGATGGAAACGGACTTTGTAAGTTTAAATGAGTCTGCACAAAACATAATTTGTACCACAGAATTGGACTCGAAAATATGTTTACCCCAGCTCGCAATAGACATCACATCGTCAGCTGCCAGCGTCTCATCTGCTACAGCGAAATCATCAACATTAACTCTAGCATACTTCTTCTTCTTTGATCCTTAGCCACCGACCGTCAAAGCAGTCAGTGGCCATCACGCCTAGTGGCGTCTTGTAGGGCAACAACAAATTGATTCCACTTTGCTCGGTCGGAGGCCATCCTTCGTACAGTGCCCCAACTCTGGTTCATTCTTTGCATCTCAGCTTCCACAGTCCTCCGCCAGGTTGTTTTTGGTCGGCCTCTCTTTCGTTTTCCTTCAGGGGTCCAAAGCATAGCTGTTCTTATGATGATATCGGGGTCTCTTCTGAGGACATGGCCAACCCAGCTCCAGCGTCTGCCAGCTATGATGGTGTGCATGTCCTCTTGCTTGCTCCGAGTAAGCAGATCTTGGTTGGTGATGGTATTCGGCCAAAAGATTCGGTGAATTTTTCTTAGGCATGTTGTGTGAAAAGAGGACACTTTCGACATTTCCTTCTCTGTAACTCTCCAGCATTCCGCACCATAGAGAAGCACAGAAAGCACACAGCTCTGATATAATCTTAATTTTGTGCTTGTGCTGTATTGAGAGGACTTCCAGATGTTGTTTAGGCTGAAAAAGGCTGTTCTTGCCTTATTCACTCTGATGTTGATGTCTTTGCCTGCCCCGCCGTCTGGTGTTGCTATGCATTCTAGGTATGTGAAGGTGTCTGTCTGTACCAGTTGCTGATTCCTTACTGATATGGGTTCAGGGTTGCTCACATTGAGCGTCATGACCTCTGTCTTCTTTAAATTGATGTTCAAGCCCACCTGCTGGCTAAACTTTTTAAGTCTATCCGTTTTTTCCTGGATGTGTTGATGTGAATGTGCTAGTAGTGCAATGTCATCTGCATATTCCAGATCTTCCAATGTAGAAAATGTAGTCCATCTTATTCCTCTTGGACTGCCCTCTGTTGTCTGGCGCATCACCCAATCTATGACTGTTTAAAATAGAGTTGTTGATATGGGGCATCCCTGTGGAACTCCTGTCTTCACCTCAAAGGTTAGGTTGCTCTGCCCAACACTACACGTAAAGTTGGCATAGAGGCTTTTTATGATTGACACTATGCAGCTTGGAATTCCATACGCCCTCAGTATTTTTCATAAACTGTACCTATTTATGCTGTCAAAATCCTTTTGAAAATCAACGAAATTAATGTACAGCTGTCTTTGCCATTCTGAGCACTGCTCTATAATGTTCCTGAGAGTGAATATATGATCTACACATCTTCTGTTCTTTCTAAATCCTGCTTGTTCTTTCCTCAGTTTGAGGTCTACTGCTTTTGAAATTCTCTGTATAATTATCCTGCCTAGTAGTTTGCTGGGAACTGAGAAAAGAGTGATTCCTCTCTAATTATTGCAGTCTGCAAGATCTCCCTTCTTGAGCAATTTGACAATTATTCCTTTGTTCCACTCTGATGGTGTTGTCCTCGTTTTCCAGACTTGTGCAAATAGTGGTTCTAATAGTTCTGCTGCTAGCTCAGGGTCTGTCTTAAATAGCTCTGCATTTAAGTTATCATGACCAGGGGCTTTTTCGTTCTTAACCCTTTGATTGCCGTGATGATTTCTTCTTTTCGTGGAATGTCTGTATTTACATCTAGATACACTCTCCTACAAATACATCCACTTTGCCTCCCGCAGCCCGCGACTTTCCAATGAGCGACACAGTAGAAAATACTCCATTTTCTCAACCTATGCTTGCCATAGAATATCCAATGGGCCCTAAAGAAACTAGCACACAAACAGATGAAACATTATCACGTGAAAATCACCCAGAAGTCACTCACATGATAAATGAGCAGTGCTGCCAGGAGCTGATGCTCAAAATGGAGGACACCCTTCGAACACTAATTGCCGATCTAACGACTAATGTCTATAAATCGATCAGCTCAGAAAACGAACTACTCAAAAAGGAAATACTGCATCTGAGAGAAGATCATTCCAATATGAAACACGTCGTTGAGCAACTACGAAGCGATTTTTCTATTTATAAAACAAAGCACTCGGAACATCCTCTTATACTTGTAGTACCTGAAGCTTCTGGAGATCCCTCCAAAGAACATATATCAAACGAACGCAGCAAGCAGCACTGAAGCTTCTGGAGATCCCTCCAAAGAACATATATCAAACGAACGCAGCAAGCAGCACCAATGTAACACCAAAAAAGTTGAGGATACACGTGCGCACGAAGCTTACCCTATTAGTGTAAAAGTAAGAAACAGGTTTACCGCCCTTAACCAGAGTTCAGTACAAAATGAACAGGAATTAACGCCGCTACCAGATCAGATACTGACACCACAACCACCCGATGAAAACACCCAGACTATGCAGGACGATTCACGCCAGGAAAATCAATGGCGGCAGCAAGAATCAAAACGAAAGCCGAGTCAACAACCATGTAGTAAAGCAACACATGTTATTACACATAAGGTAGGGAAACCCGAGGCCTGTAAACAGTAAATTAATATGAAACAAATATAAAGGTATGTTATCAGGCACTCGCAGGAAATAAAGAAGTAGAACACCAGACAACAGAAAAACAACAGACATGAGTGGCTTACCCAGGATTTGAACACTGGACCTTCCGTGCTACAATCCCGCCTAGCCATGCAAGCGAATCACACTATCCGCCCCGCCATCTACGCATCACCAAATAAAATGATGTTTCAATGGCAGGTCAACAGTGCGAACCACAATACACGACACCAGAAGTCCGCCATACAATACCAAACCTACCCACTATCCTGTTCTCACTGTTCTAGTCTACTATCATTTACTGGACACAGTATTAAGGTCCTTGTCTTGTTGGATTCGGCCTATACTGCTTGATAGAAATACAACAGAAGTGATTGCGTCATTAATAGGCTGAACTGCCCATGGCGGACTTCTGGTGTCGTGTATTGTGGTTCGCACTGTTGACCTGCCATTGAAACATCATTTTATTTGATGATGCGTAGATGGCGGAGCGGATAGTGTGATTCGCTTGCATGGCTAGGCGGGGTTGTCGCACGGAAGGTCCAGTGTTCAAATCCTGGGTAAGCCACTCATGTCTGTTGTTTTTCTGTTGTCTGGTGTTCTACTTCTTTATTTCCTGCAAGTGCCTGATAACATACCTTTATATTTGTTTCATATTAATCAACACATGTTATAATTGGCGACTCTCTCCTAAAAGGCACATACAATGATCGGATGTCTACTACTAAAGAGGAAACTGTCTCAGTTTTAGCGATACCTGGAGCTGAAACTGAAAGATTAATTGATAGAATTAATAGGTTCGACATACATCATAACATTACAAGAACAACAATACATGTAGGGATCAAAGACATTTTTGGTCATCCATTATTCCACCTTGCTATGGCTTCCAACGTCGCGTAGCCGACACCAACAACAAGACACTCCAAAGCTATTGTGAACACAACAACATTGGCTATATCAACAACACTCCTTTCTTCACAAGCATCTCTGGAGCACCAAAGAAACGCCTTTACATAGATCAAATACATACATCAAAACTAGGTAGCAGCATCCTAGCAAAAAACATCAAGTACCCGCAGCGAACGCAACACGACAACCCACCAGACACAAAGAACACAAACCGATCTACCATGAGATCAGCCCTTCATGAAAATGCACAACACACCTTACCCGCCCCTCAAAGAAGCGCTCCCGTAACCAACAAATTACCTAACAACAAACAGAACGCCACCTACAGCCAGGAAGCCGAACGTTACGATGTTATGTTTCCTCCACTACCTATAAGACAGCCCCTCACAAACACATTATATGACAGTTCAACAAGCAGTGCCACAACGCCCCAGACCCAAAAATCTCCTACAAGTGTTGGAACCACTGCAGACGAAATCTACAGTCGTCATGCTTCCTCCCGTAGCCTTCCTGGTCGTGCTCAGTGGAACCCAGAACTTGGCTACCTGATGCAATTCAGTCCTGCGTCACTCAGCCAAGCACTAATGATGTCTGTGCAACGCGGGCCTTACCTGACAGAGACATCCATTATCGATGATGAATCCACTCATTTTTATTTTTTTTTATTTTTTTTTTTATTGACTTAATCCCTGCGACCAAAGCCGTTTCTCTCCTGAAATATTAGTTTATTTCTGTGACGCATAAACTAATAAGTACTTTGTTACTTTCTCAAGACACTCTAATTTCATTGGCTACAGGCCTTCGATAGTTTTTTTTTCATAATTTGCAAGATTTTATTTTATTTTATTTTATTTACTTTTTTAATTCGTATTCTCTCAGTGTTGCTTAATTACTTTGTTAGAATTTTAGTGTTGTGGTGTGACTATTTTAATATACTACTGACAATTTCAGTTAATTGTAATTTTTTAGCAATACTTGTACCAAGTGTTCGTACGTTAAGTACTAACATTTGTATTTTCACTTACTTGGGGACGTTAATTAGTTCAAATTTTCGTGGGTTTCGTATTTAAAATTGCTTTTGTTATTTTCCTTTTTAAACCACTCGCCAAAATAAAATGCATTCCTATCAGACACAATGGCTAATTAAGGATGGTCTACGGCTGGACCACCTGAACATTTACCATTTATTAGGCAAACATCCTGAGCTTACACAAATTCTGAATAAAAATTGTCATGTTTTTAGACTTTCCGAAAGTCGTTTAAACGACAAAATATCAGATGATGCAATTGCCCTAAATGGCTTTAAAACAGTTCGGCGAAACTCAAGTAGAAAGCTAGAAACAGATATAGTAGTATATATTTCCACTTCTATTAGTTATCGCCACAGAAGCGATTTAGAGACAGCAGAGACCGAGTGCATATGGTTAGAAATAAAACTACCGACTCAGGGACAATTTCTAGTCGGGTATCTCTATAGAAATCCCAGTGCAGGAGCCATCTGGTATGAAGATTTCACCACTATGACGGATAAAGTATTTACCACTGCCAAAGAAATTATTCTTCTAGGCTATTTCAACATCGACATGCACAACACAAACCAAACGTGGGAAAACATCATAGTATCTTACAACCTAAAACAAATACGGTAGTCAACCAGCCTACCAGGGTAACAAATGCATCATCCACAACAACTGACCACATCTACGTCACCTGTGCAGAAACCATTATAGAATGCTCTGTTCCTACTGTCGCGATGAGTGACCACTATCCTATATGTTGCACGTGGTCAAAGAATAAATATAAAGCTCCAAGAAATAAACATATCAGTATTAAATTTAGAAGTTTTAAAAATTTCAACCGTGAACTATTTTTATAAGATTTGCGAACTGCACCTCTTGCCAGTGTTTACCAGCTTTCTGATCCATTGGACACGTATCTTTCTTTGTGTGTTTGATAACCACGCACCAACTAAAGAAGTTCGTGTGAAACGACAGGTCAAATATCCTTGGAACACACAAGCAGTGCTAGACGTCATGAGGCAGAGAGATCAAGCTCACAAAAACAAGGACTTTAACATATACAGAGCACAGAGGAACAACGTGCAATATTTAATTCGTAGAGAACAAAGAAATTACTTTAAAAATTTGGTTCAGAACAAAACAAACAGTAAAGATATATGGAAAGCAATCAACACCTTACCGAACAAGCGAAATCTGTCAGTCTCGTCAACCCCTAATATTTCATTTACTTGCACAGACTTCAGCAATTACCTTCAGGCAGAAATAAACAGTCTTAAATCTACAATACCAAATTCACCTTGTGACTTAGGCAGGCTGTCAGTATTTTGTGAGAACAAATGTACCAACACAATCCCATCCAACATTCCGTTTATGACAGTTAATGAAGTGTATAACTATCTTCTAGGACTTAAAGATAATAACTCATCAGGACTTGACGGAGTCAGTAATCCAATACTGCGCTATGCGGCTCCAGCTATTAGTGATTCGGTTACATACATATACAATCAATGTATCGCACGGAGATACTTTCCGTGGCACTTTAAAGTCGCTAAGGTATATCCTCTCTTAAAACCTGGCTCTTCCGATAACAATAACCTTGGTAACTATAGGCCAATCTCCTTAATATCATCGCTATCCAAACCACTAGAAAAACACATACATAAAATAACACTACAACACCTAGTTAACAACGGCTTGCTAATTGATAGTCAGTCGGGGTTTAGACCTAAACATTCATATCACACAGCTCTAACTAAGATGATTGACAACTGGCACCTAAATATTAATAACGATAACATATGTGGGGCAGTTTTTGTAGACTTTAAAAAAGCATTTGATATGATAGATCACGCTATTTTAATTAGAAAACTAGAAACATCAAAAGTAAACCTTCAATTAGTGACGATAATTAAATCATTCCTGTCAGACAGAAAACATGTAGTTTCTTACAATAACTTGCTCAAACCCAACCGTAATAAATATCGGCGTTCCTCAGGGCTCTATTCTTGGGCTCTACTTTTTGCCATATACATTAATGACCTTCCACTGCACGTCGAGCACGCATCCTGTGACCTGATTGCTGATGACTGTACTGTCTACACTGTGGTAAAGTGGGATATTATAAATATTTATAGGGGACTTAGTGTACTGACTGAGATCAGCTGTGAAGGTATCTGTATCTAATAAGTGTAGTGTATTACAGATGACCTTACTTGCTACCACATATTTATACCTCAGTCAGAATTATTCTGGAATATTGTGATGACTACGTTGAACGTCTAGGGTTTTGTAAATGATGAAGTGTAAGTCACAACAATAACAGACAGATAAACAATTTAATTTATTCCACCACACTTGACAACAGTTTGACACTCACATACATATAACACTCTATGAGACTATCTTAAATGAGTCACTGGTAAATTTTCAAATATCAATATGTATTAAGTACTTTTCATTAATATATATGTGTCCTGATTCAAATACAAAGTGAACCAGGAATCACAATCAATTTTAATTACAAGTTATATGTACAGAATTTATCAATATGAATCTTGTAGTGACAATATTTTATTAATATTATCTTATGTGTGTCAGTTGTGTAGTGGTACTATGAGGTAATACTGGTTTTGTTTTTTCAAGCTATGTTGGTATTTGTCATCATGACTTCAAGTGTTTGTTTCTGTTGGAACTAGTATTGGAGATGTTCTCAGTTCCTGGCATTAAAACAATTAATTTCCCCTCTTATTTTTATACAATGTCAGTTTAAGATGGGGTTACATAATGTTGAGCTCCGCTGGCCACATAGGCTTATCTTTCGTGATGTAACAAACACTGAGTTTCAGAGCGGTAGGCCATCTGCTATCTTC